>RDPX01000020.1:3794034-3812479 GCA_003991215.1 Morbakka virulenta
TCAACGCCTAGGTACTCATAAACACTCTCCTGCTCAAGATCTTTAATCACGGTTTCTTCATCTAATGTGACATTGTTGGTTGTCATCAATTTCCCTTTCTTAAAAGTAGCTTTGGCGCACTTCCTCAAACCAAACTCCATTCCCATATCATCACTGAAGCCCTTCACTATCCTCAACAGTCCTTCAAGTTCGTTATCGTCCTTTGCATATAGCTTTAAATCATCCATATAAAACAAATTTGAAATTCGCTTAGACCCGTTCTTATATCCGTACCCGGATGAATTTAGCTCATATGAACGAGGTATGAGTGAAATACAGAAAAGGAGGGAAGAAAGCAAGTCACCTTGGAATATCCCTCTTTTGATGTTGATGCCATCAGTCATCAAAGTACCACCCTCATGAGAAAGAAAAAGCCTTGTCTTCCAGTTTGTCATGTTGTGATTTAAAAAAATTATAACTCTTGGTGAAACTTTAAAGTTTCGAGCTTGCGAGTTAATACGTCGTGGACAGATATGTAACTGGTCTGTAATATTTTGCATCATTTGTTTCGTTGATCTTGGCGAGTACATATGTTGTTCCTTCGCACAACCATTGAGAGGTTTTATCAGGTGTTAACATGATTTCATTCAATAAGTCTGCATTTCTGTGATTTATTCAAAGTTGCCCTCAATTCTGTGACAGTGATATTTTACCATCCTTGCAGATCTATGTTCTTGTTCTCCTCCTCGGTACTTCTTATCCAGTTCGCTTTTTCATTGAATTTCTTCTCTTCCTCCCATATCCCTTTCCAAAATTTTTCAACATTGTCCAAAGATGGTATTTCCATAACTGTGATTTGACTCTTTCCGACCTCTCCATAAAACGTTTTTGCATGCGTGTGAAAAATCTTATCTTGCCTGTAAAAATTATGCCGTTTGTCAAATATCCCCAATCGCTGCGTTTTTACTTGCATTCTTTGTTTTAATTCTTCTTTTATGCTCGGTATATCATTGGTGTTTGCTAACTTAAATTTCCGAACAATTTTTCGGGCTTTCCTTGTTTTCGGTTTGTTATTTCTTTCTATTTCAGTCAATATTGATATCTCGCACCGTAGCGTCTCCATTTCTTTTTCAAGACAAAGTTTTCATTTAGGCTTCTTAGGATGATTTTTCTTTTTAGGTTTTTAAGGTTTGATTCCAAGCTTGCCTTCGATAGTTTTTACACTTGCATACAAAATAGTGTTAAGGTCAATTAAATCCAGATCTACTTATTCACAGATTTCCTGCATGATTAGGTTTCCCAAGGCTAAAAATTTTTGCTGTGAATTTTTAATTTTCAATTTTTGTAGACTTTCACGTTCATTCATTTTAATACTTTCAATTTTTACTACATTATCAAGAAATTCATTTTTAAAATTATAAAATCATCCAATTCATCTTCATCAATATCCCCTCTCGCAACTTGAGCCCTTTTCTCACTACAAGTCAGTTGTCTGGTTTACCTTAGGGAGGGGCATGTCTCCATTACATGATGGTTTCCCTCGCTATTTTCATCGTCCTCATCAGACCCTTCATCAACTGGGATGTCATCCAGCACTCCAGTTTGACCTTCTCCTTCAACGATTCCCTGGCTGTCAGGCATTCCTTCCCTACAATCAACCTCTCTGGGATCCCTCTCTGCAACTTCACGTCTTACCATATCTTTAATTTTCCGCAGTTCAAAATCTGTCAATCTCTTCTTGTTCATAATATCTCGCCTGACATTTGCTAATCTTTTCCCGTCAAAATTCATTCTAATTCCAGGGTTTCGGTTTCTCCATATCTTAAAGGTATTTTCAGTGTGACTACTTTCTGGTCTCTCTAAACACATATAAAAAGCACACATCACTTCTTTATAATCCTCTACTCCACCTTATGCGTTTTTCTTTTCTTTTGTTCGCTGGTGGTTTATCTCTAGATGGGCCATCCGATAGGTTTCCCTGTGAATGGTGACTAACTGAGTCTTCATTAATAGAGGTTGCTTGATTCAGTCGCACATTTTTCGATCCCAAGTTCGTTCAGCTCCCTTGGGGGACGCGTCCCTTTTTGATCCACGCGACGGACGATGTGGTATGATTTTTTACTTGTTTTCATTTTGTTGAGATTACATTTTAATCTCATTACCAAGGGGCTGGTTATTCCGCGCCAGACCCCAACTGGTACTTCAAGACCACAAGGATTTATTATTATTATTAAATTACTTGCACTGTTTTGGTTGGTATAACTGCAGTTTGAGGCTGAATTTCAAGTCGCAACCCGCGACCCTTAGATATTCAGCACATATCACAAAGTTCGAGCAGTTCCAAGCAAGCAACCATTCTGCAGGGTACTGAAGTAGATCTTAGGGCTTATTCTATTAAGACAGTTTTGAAAACCCTTCGATATAGTTCCTGACGCACCTATGATTATCGGAATCACTTGGACATCTTTACAGTTCCAGATCTTTTTAATTTCCCACTTCAAATTCTGATAGCGATCTATTTTCTCCCTTTCCTTTTCGATGACACGAGTGTCAAAAGGACATGCGACATCTATAATCTTACTATTCTTTGATTCTTTTTCTAACACGACTATATCTGGTTTTGAATGTTCGAGTACCTTGTCAGTTTTTATTTTCATGTCCCACAGTACCTTAATCTTCTCATTCCCAACAACCATTTCTGGTCGGTGATCATACCACTTCTCAGCATGGTCAGGATTATAGTTTTTGCATATCTGCCAATAAATTACTTGAGCAGTTTTGTCATGTCGCCACTGTTTGTACTGTTTTTGTGCAAGTTTTTTTGCATTCTGAGACAATATGGAAACAGTTTCTTCACGCTCGCCGCAGATTCTACAATTCACAGAAATAACTTCCTTATCGATTCGGTGCCTTATTGATTTTGTTCTAAGCGCCGGTTCTTGGGCTGCCATTATGGTACCCTCGGTGGCTTTTTTCAGGTCTCCTTTCTTTAACCAGTTCCAGCTCATAGCGTCCAAAAATTGGGTATTACCGAAAAACACATTATGTAGCTTTTTCTCTTTCAAGTTGTTTATCCACTTTTCCATGGTGGTTTCTTTATCTACTCCTGGGTCAATTACACTGCACAACAAAATAATATTTTTTCTCTGTTACCGGAACCAAATTGTACATTTCTAACCAAGTTTCACACGCTGATTCCAAATCTGAAATCCATTTTTCTCTAGCACGTAAGGTTTTTTTTAGAAAATTCCCATGAAAACCACAAATTCACTTGGAGTGAACTTTTTTTCAAAAATACAAAAGTTGATTCAACAAATACCAAAAGCCTATCAATCTAATACAATTTTTATTGAGCTATCTGCATACAAGTGAGACATTTGAAAATAGGATATTGCATAGCGACCAATAAATATTACAAAAAAATACTATTTCCTTTGAAGGCAATTCAAGTCAAGGTAAGTACAGTCTTCATCACACAAAGCTCTTCACCCTGAATGGTAATATTGGATACTTACGATCACAGTTTCAATATAACTCAAACAAAAAATGCAATACAACGTAAACATCAATTTTAATAAAGTTTAATACTGAATTCGTACTTCAAATTGTTGTCCAAACAATATAAAGGAGGAGCCAGAATAAAAAGTTCACAATTCGAAAAATGTTCGAGTCGCTCTGTTGTGTGCAACAGTTGTGTCTCGTTTTAAGAACCAGCAATAGTCTCCAAGCATGGACTCGTCCCATCGGCCTTGATAGCGGTGTTCAAGCGTTGAGATTATTTGATGAAAATGTTCACCATGCTCGTCACTTACAGCTCCGAGGTTATCTGGAAAGAAGTCGAGATGGAAGTGAAGATAGTGGACTTTCACCGACATTCTGCACCCCATTTCCTTGAAGCTGAGCAACAGATTAGAAATTACTTCCTGGTAGTTACTTGCGCGCTTGTTTCCAAGAAAGTTCTCCACAACAGACTTTAAAGCAGTCCAGGCCTGTAGTTCTTTGTCCCTGAGAATATTGTGGAATTTGTCATCCCTAAGTAGCTGTCGGATTTGAGGTCCAACAAATATGCCAGCTTTGAGTTTTGCATCGCTAATTCGGGGGAATTTTTGCTGCAAGAAGATGAATGCTTCTCCGCTTTTATCCATTGCCCGTACAAACTGCTTCATCAGGCCGAGCTTTATGTGCAGTGGAGGTAGAAGTATATTTTGTTGATCAACCAGAGGAGGGTGCTGTACGTTGTGCTCACCTGGTATGAAGCTTGATCGTCTCGGCCATACTTTCTGTCTATAGTGCTTTTCATCTGCTCTGCTGTCCCATAGGCACAAAAAACAAGAATGTTTGGTGTAACCACCTTGTAATCCTAAGAGCAAGCCAAGAACTTTAAGATCACCACATATCTTCCACCGGTATTCTTCATATTTTATGGCACTTAAAACCTCCTCCATAGCTTGGTATGTTTCTTTCATACCAACTGCATGTGCAACTGGAATTGGTGGTTGTTCATTACCATTATGCAGGAGGACAGCTTTAAGACTTACTACAGATGCATCTATGAATAGCCTCCATTCTGTAGGATCGTGATGCAGTTCAAGTGTACGAAACAATCCCTGAACATCAGTACAGTGACAGAGTAAACCAGTCTTTGTAAAGAAACTGGAGAATGGTGTATTCCTACTTCGAAATGAAGAGATCCGGGCATCTGGACCAAGAAGATTCCACTCCTTCAAACGTGACGCTAGTACTTCAGCACGCTGTTTGGAAAGCGCCAGATCCCTGGCTAAATCGTTGAGCTCGGCTTGAGTAACGAGATGCGGCTCAGCTGTTGATGGTTTGTATGGACTGGATCCGTCACTGTAACTTGTTGAAGGCTCGTCGCTGCCAGTAGATGAGTCGGTCCGTTCTTGTGTAGATGATGGAACTGGAAGCTCGACACCGTGTGGTACTGGCAGGTGTACAGATGTAACATTTGGATACTGCACAGTAAGCTTGGATTTTCGGGAGTAGCCTTGAACTTGCGTTAAACAAAAGTAGCAATCAGACACATGGTCAACTGGTTCCCGCCATACAGCAGGCACAGCGAATGACATTTTTCTATCCTCACCTCGTTTCCAAGCAAGTAATGTCACATAACAAGATGTACAACAGCTGTGAGGTGCCCATTGCTTATCCTGATCACCAACTGCACACTCAAAATAATCACTATAAGCACTGCATACAGCTTGACTTAGTGGCTTGCGTTGTGATTTAAAAATGACTTTTCCACAAATGTAGCAAAAGCTATCAGGATTGTTTTTACACCCTCTTCGAGGGGGCATTTTGTTGAGAATAATATGTTTTGCACAGAGTAGTGAAGTATTACACTATCTTCGAGATGAGCGGCTAAGAATGACAACACAACCGAATCTGAATAACTTTGTTTAAGAAATGAACAAGGCATTACCAGCAGCTTCATTTCTCGAGCAGGCCTAATCCTTTCTTGTCTTGTTTAAGAGCAAACAGACAGCGGCTAAAGTCTGACTAAACAAAAGCCAATAGAGACCCATGTGTGGAACAAAGAGAGACTACATGTGAGAATCTTTGTTCTGGTCATGAAATTACGTAATTCACAACTATTATGATTTTATGAAATTACGTAATGAATAGCCCAGGTATTGAAAGTGAATTGACATCTTTTGCATCAAAATCCCTCCGTTGTAGTAACAGTATAATACAGAATGCTTGAATAACAACTCAGACACCCTGGAATCCCTGTACCTGGATGTTTTTACACGAAATCAACCTAGTTGATCAGCAATTCGAAACCATATCTGAAAAATTTTGAAAATTAAATTTAAAAAAAACTGGACGTGCTAGAAAAAAAACTAAGCCCAGATTCGTGTTCAGCGCCCCAAACTGTACCGGAAATGATATTAAACTATCTGGTAACAAAAGTGCTGTTGACCAGTGTTATCGATTCTCTCTGTATTTCTTTAAGCATAGCTTCTTGACTGTTATGGACATACTCGTACAGGCGGTTTTTCTTAATATGGACGCAATCTTCCACACTGATCAACCCTGTACTTCCTTCTGCTCTCTTGATGTATAGGCGGTCTACATCACCATTTGTGTGGAACACATTATGCATTATTAGCAACTTGCGTGTTTTACGATCTAGTTCTTTTAATTCATTTACTCGCCACGCTAAGATACCTGCAGTGTATCTTACAATCGAAACTGCACGAGAGTTTATTGCCGTAATAACGTTTCTGCTATTCAATTTAGATTTTAAGATCTTTTAAATTTTTCTCAGATATTCTGACTTCACTTTACTTTTCATCGCTCCACCCTTGATGCTATCTGCTTTATGCTATTATTATTACTATTATTATTATGATCATCATCATTATTATTATCATAATAATGAACAGACCTGCGAGCTACCGTCAAAAGGCCTTCCTGTGCAATCCATAGATACATGCCAACTGGATAGTGGGTGTGTGAAAGTGATACTGAGTGTCCTTGAAATATACTACTATTTATGTGCATTCTTTCAGTGCTAATGCCAACACTCGCATGATTTAAGGTTAGTGTTGTTTCCCACTTTGATTTACTGATTTTTTAAACTTTATATTTTGATGCTACTTTGTACATGCCTACAGACTGGAAAATTCAGTAATGCAGGATTCTATGACATGCTTTCCTAGCATCTATTCATGTAACACTAACATTTCTTGATCTATTTTTGCAATGGTCCACAATCATCTTGTTAATAAGAACCTGGCCTATGTGCTCATAAAAGCCACCTCTACATCCCTTTTGTTTTATCGGTAGTGGGTTATTAGGCACAAAAAAATTCATTTGGCTAATCAGCTACTATTTACGTAAGAGCTTTATATGCAGTTAAATAACATGTTATTGACCTGTATTTTTTTTATATGAGTATCATCAGAATTTAATACAATCATCAAAGTCACCTCCTTCACCCTCTACCATCTTATTTGCGTACCAAAGGAGCAAATTATTTAGATAGTAAATAAGTGACTCCGTTTCTACGGTTTGACGATGGTATTTAATTCTACATTTATTACCTCAAGAGTATCAGAGATTAAATTTCATCAAAAATATGGTAACTTGTCAAGACCTGAAGCCTTTCCTTTTTAAGGACTTCCTGAAGCATTCGTTACATCTTACGATGTTATTTCTGACCATTTATGACGGCATATTTCTTGTATTTCCTCTGAAAATATTTGGATCCACTCGGTCTTGGAATTGAATTTTTGTTTTTCATCGAATACTGGTATAAAATATGTTTTTCTTGAGTTCAAGAATTGTCAACAAAGATATATTTTATCAATATCTCTAAAGAACAGTTTTGTATTTTCTTTGTATAATCTATTTTGTTTAAAACAATTCAGCTCTTTTAATAAATGGCTTTACTCTGCCGGACTTTGACTTAACTGGTTGTTTCATGATAAGCGAAAGGCAATCCATATTCCCTTCCGATTGTCCGGCCATAACATGCTCTTGAGACTACAATTATATTCAAACATTTTCACTGCTTCCTCTCGCTTATTTTTCATAGATATGTTCTTTCCAGCCTTCATTTCTACTTTTGACGGCAACCTTAGTACTTCTTAACAACTGCTTTGAAGGCTATTAAATTTCACCTTATAACGGAGTACTAACATCCCTGTTGCTTGTTTCTGATCGTTTCACAGTGATAACAATGACAATCATATACGTAGTAATAAACGGATGAAATGGATGCCACTTCCAAGGTACTTCTCTGAAGATCGTAATTTCACAATACCCATCGTCCTTTTCTTCTTCGAATAAACTGAACTCATTTCAAGTGTCAACTCTGCCACCATCAATCTTAGATGCTTTTGGGACTATGATCCCAAATCTAATGTTTCTTGATATCTGGCATTTATAACGGGTAGAATGTATTCAGCCTGTAATTTTAAACCTTCTTGAGCTTTTATTGCCTTTTCTAACGAAAACTTCTTGTTTCAACGAAGATGCAATGGTAAAAAAATACAGACCAATAATCTTCTTTCACACTTTCGTCCTAAGAAACAGCAGTGACAAAGAATGTCAAACTTTGCAATTGGTAATAGACTCGAATTCATTAACAAGCAAAGTCTGTGTCAAGAAGATCCCCTGCCTTGGTGAATTTAATTCTTACAGTAAAATAACAGATAGGTAACAATCTGTATTCTGTATCTTCCTCCATACAGTCACAGTAAGCTTTCTTTTTACTACAGAATACTTAATTTCCTTTATTCGGTCATAAATTGGATAAATGAATTCCTTGTATCTTCTAATATAACAAATAACGTTTCATCCGTAGAAACTGTATTGTAAAAAATTACAGCTGCGTCTTTTTTAACTCGCCATTTGTGCCTGTTACGTATCAGTCGCATCTTCTTATATATGTCTTCCCATAAAATATTTTCAGTATTTCTTACTGGGTGCCTTCCGTCGAAGTATGCTATACTTGATGCTCACCCAGGCTTTTATATTAGCCGGCTACTTCTTCTTCCACTTCTTCCTCAATGGTCACTTTATCACTCTTGTAGTGCCTTCCCTTAATTCTTTCTTCTTATCATGTGGTGCAAATAACCAGATCTTCTCTTCCTAACGACATTGATATAAGCCATCTGTAACACCTTTCTAAGAATCAACATTGCACATGTATTTTTTCAGGTCTCTACATTTCAGTCATCATTTCATTGGTATACGGGAGTTGGCTAAAAAATAAAACACCAAAATAATGCCGTGGTTTTTTCCAAATTCACCAATAATTGCTTAATATTTTTGCTTCCATTCAGTCGTAATGCTAATAGTGGGGTAAACTAGAATCCCCAGTTTTTCATGGATTTGCTTCACAATTCCACATTATCATAATTAACAACTGACTCAATAGCCTCAAAGGCAATATTATCTATTTCACTTTTAAAAATTTTAATGTTTATCTTGAATTGTCACTTTACACTGCCACAGGGCGTATCGATCCAGTCTCCAAGAATTAAAATTTTAAATTGTGTACTTTTCTTAATACGAGTTAAGCTATTGAATGATTTTCTGGATTGTTCTAGGCGAAGTCTAGAACAAATATACTGTTCCCTAACTTTGTTGGCATCACTTTGACCACTGAGATCGCGAATACTTTGCCAAAATGGTATCAGTCAAAGCACGTGGAAATTTAACAGGAGCATACGCGTTGTTAAAACATGAATACAAAGTTCACGCTGCGACAGTAACTCTCAAAATAGCAATTTAGGATAGTATTGAAAACCTGCCAAAAATGTAACAATTGGTACAAACCTGAATGGCAATGGAGCTTGCAGTCATGAATACATCCTTCAGGCCTGGGTTTCATGCAAAATTCTCCACATTTCTTACAGTTTTTACCAGCCTAGAAATTTGAAGAAGTAACGATATTAAGCTGAGAAGTAAATAACAACGAATCACTACGGTTTCAATTTGTTACACCGCTAAATAGAGTATCAATAAATTTGGGACCGGTATTAGTGAATGTATACCAATATAACCACTTGGCTGTTTTTTTGTCTCTTTATCTTCCTGCTTCCTATTTCGGTGCTGCTGTCTTAGCATGTACACGAGGGCAAAAACAATTATACCGGTCAGGGTGTTTTCACCTCGCTTTCTTTGCTAAATTCACTATGAAAGCGAGGAAAAAATTAATTGATCAAGAGTGTGAAGGGCTAAAATACCATGGAGATTGGTGTGTAATCAGTTTTTAAAGCACAGGCCACCCAGTACGGCCATACAATCAACAGTGTAGGTGAAAAACTACAATACGTGTTACCTTCTCATCATCTTCAGCGTCCTTGACTACGTGACATTCTCTTGAACATGTGTGATTACAACAGGATAATAATCGGCCACATTGTCTTTTGCAGGAAAATGGTTTATCTTCATTGCAGGCAATTGTTACTGACTAAAAACAAAAAAATAAAAGCTTGGGATAAAAAACAGGAGACGTTATTCATATCAATTGCACTTTGCGTTAACAATATGAAAGTAAAAGTAAGTCAAACTAAGACATGGAGCTGACCGAAGAACAGTATGAGATGTAGCAACAGATAAACTAATACAGAGTTTTAAATAGGTTACAATATAGTGATACCCTAAGTACTATTAACAGGTAACACTTCTATTTGCTGAACGAATATTAACTTTTAACCGGAAAGTAAGGAACACACGTATAGCCGATATGGAATGTTGAAAAAATATTACGTTCCAAATTAAAAGTGTTAAATTACATTAAAAGAGAAAGGAGACAACAATTATTTAGAAATATTTTTTCTTACCTCGTGTTTTCCTAAGCACATCCTTCAAAAATAGAAAGAAAACAAAGAATAAGATGGCAAATCATCTATTATTGCTGATGCAATGATTCTGAATAATAGTCAGGAACGACTGTGATTTTATTTACATCAATGCAAAAGAATAAAATTAAAGATAAGTACTGAACGTATGAAAAAAAATTAAAACAATAAGAAAATCTTAGGCAAATGTAACCCGAAGGTACTTTTAAATTTTTTAATTTATGGAAAATGATCTCATTGAGATATATTGTAATACATACACTGGGCATATTTGAGGTCCTGTCAGGCAAGGTAAGGTAAAGACATACACTGGTAAACAAACACCTGGTAAACAACCCCCTATACAGGGGAAATCTGCTCTATTTTTTATTCAATTCAAATAAAATATTTTACGTCTAGTTCCTTCGTTTTCGTAGTGAGGGAGGGGTAGAATGTTATTCTTAAAATATCCTACCGATATACGTAAAAGACACGTCCCGAAAATATTTATTAGTCTGGAGACAAAATGTAAAATGAAATGCTATCTGAATTGGAACAAAATAGCCTTTAATGTTGACAATGGATTTCTTCTTTCAATGTCACCTTTCAAGTTCTGGTAAACAAGTGATTCTCAAATGGGGTCTATATGGGTCCCTAGGAAAGACTGGCGAGGGGCCGGGGGGATGGCTAAAGAAGGAAGTCGCAAAAATTTCAGTAAAAGATAATGACCTTCATATTTACATGTTGTCTTTAGCAATCAAAATACAGTCAATCATAGTATAAATATCATCTACTAGCACCATATGCAGTTGCTCTGCATGTATACATCAACTAGCGAGTTATCCGAAAATGTTATCTGCAAATATATCCTAGATTTCTGGAGACAATCTGTTTCCCGGTATGTACCGTTCAAAGACGACTTGCTTACATTGGAGCTTCACTGCAGTTTTAATAAAATTTCCCTCAGACTGTACGTGCATCGAGGGTTAATAAGTGATCAACAAACAACCCTGATCACATAAGATGCTTATGCATTGAAAATACGACAAAGAACTTTAAGGAGTTCACTTACATGAAAAAAAACCGTTTCTTGTAAGTTTTCATTAATTTTCATTGTTATCCAAACATGCAGGAAATTTACACACTGATCGCATCTTTTCTTGACAAGGGCTACCAAGTCTCACAGGCTCTTGAATATACAGCACACATCATTTCAGTAAACACGTCCCTCGTGTCACTCAGAACAATAAGTAAAAAAATATTATATTCAACAGGTGAGCAAAAACAGCGTAGGCTTCAGCTGTTGTGATAAAGTGCACATGAAAAGCGGAGGCTCAAACTTTAATAAAGAGCAATTTTTTGAACATACAAAACTTATAATTAGGATTATCAGCCGCTTGTACTTGAGTAGTGTTCCCTGGGATGCATGCAGTTACAATTCTGGCAATTTTATTATTACCCTTGCAGGCTGAAAACTCTAATTGTTTGAATGAATGACATTGAGGGTTATAATGGGGCGAAAAGGTTCCTATTAAAACCTTTACCGCTCCCATGTTGAAACATCATTCTTTATGATCATAGCCTTTTCAGCGAAAGATGACGTCTTTGAAAGAACATACAAAAGAGACCTGTTGGTAACAACGGCCTTGTTAAAGCCTAAATAAAAATTATAAATTTACTGTACATAAAATTATCTACAGGGCGTTAAACTCTTTACCGCGTGTGGATAAGGTCCAGCACACAAATGGGACCGACACCATTGGCTGGTCACTTAACAGATAAAGATGCTAAGGTTAGGCACTAGTCAGTTACCAACCACAAGTAGCATATGATCTCTTATCCCATTTACAGTCCATGCTGCATTATGCTCTACCTTGAGTTTAAGTTGTCGTCAAAAACGCTTTCTGTAAAACAACCGTTTTGTCTTGAAGATTAATTTTCTGGTGGGTGAATACCACTTGCTAGTAATAAGGTATTTACTAACAAAATGAAATTCATTTACTCTCCAGGTACAGCTCAAAACAAATATTGGGGCGAAACGTTTGCCCACAGCAATCGAACTTTAAAAATGTCGAATCAATCTGAAACAATGTAAACCCTATTAACAAAATGGATGCAAATATTGTGAAGCAGTTGTAATCAGTGATGGGAATCAAAAATAACAGATACAAATTAATAACATCTATGAAATAAAACCAGTTTTTCCATTACAAACGAGACTGAAACTTTGTGTCAGACCCGCATGCAAAGCGGCTTAAGATTTAGAAAAAATAAAAATACATCAGATGTGAAAATATATACTTTTACGCGATATTACCGGTACACAAGATACGGGTTGTTATCGTGTCGAGTGTCAACGTCAAATCAGTTTCTTTTCATCTCTTGATTGCTGCTGATTTTACCTGCCTAGTATCAATCCTGTCTCTGCTGTCTTTGTTGTATTCTGCCTGTCTAGTGTAAATCTTGGCTCTGTTGTGCTTATTTTCTCTGTTCTTCTCACGTGCAAACTGGAGCGAAAATATGGAAGTCTGGGGTCAATGTGAAAAAGTCCGTCTTTTAGATAAGGTCAGGGTTTTGTCGTGATTTGTAAAAACAACGACCTTAACGATGTTGCCACGCTGTATCTTGCAATCGAAAAATTTCGTGAATTTAATGATTTACTATTAATCGTACAGTAGTCGTACAGCAACAAAACATGAAGCAGATAAAGTTCAATTATGGCGAATTCTAAAGGTACGTGATTAGTTCGGTCTTCGTCATGTCAAAGAGGTTAATTTTTGGAATAATAATGGGGCCCTTGTATTTGCCTTCAACCGGAACAAGAACATGACGAAAGATACATCAAATAAGTAAAATATACAATTCAATTTTAAGACCTGACGTTAACTGACTTATAGTATTTTGGACCTGACTGTTTGTATTTCCAACGTTAAGTAATTTGCTGTTATAAGACCTATTAATCTGTCTATGAGGAGATTTTCCGAAGTAAAACGCACAGTAACAGGAACAACTACAAGAAGAATTACAAGTACATCAACAAAAATAATAACTATCACAATAGCAACAAAGTAATATTTAGACCCAGCCGCACGACGTGCTCAAGAGTAAAAATAAGTAAAACAACAATGATGACACGGAAGAAAGATAGTGCAAAATCGTTGGAAATCGTTGTTATTATTAGATATCTAAATCAAAATGTGTAGCAAATGCAAGAACAAATATGGCACCCCAGAATTTGTAGCGCAGACAGTCACAACGATCATATCCATCGTAATATGTCTAAATGTACTGGCTGTATACTAATCAACAAATAGAAGACGAGTTTCATATCGTGAGCCAAGAGTTTTTTATGTTTACAATTACCTGGTAACTGGTGTTTTACAAGGTGGGCAAGGCATTGGTATAAAAACTTCTTCCTCTTGCTTTTCCCATGGTTTGCGAAATCGAGCCTGCAATAAAGAATTCACTTTTCTAAAGCAATGCAAACAATTTTCAATGCAATATTCAGAAAACTATTCCAGATCTAAAGCTACGTGCACATTAACACTACGGCCTAAGCGCTTTACATATCTCAGGTACTGCAATTCTAGTTATTCCAATTCTAGACTATCTACGCCTTTCCTGGAATCTTCTATTGATTATTCTTACGTAGATCGACTAAATGTTCAACGTTATTTAGGCCTTTTCTGACAAGAATTATTGTGACAGGCTAGTTGCCTATGGAATAGATATGTATTTCGCGTTTCAAATGTTTCCGGCTCATATCTTATTGTTAGGTATTATCCTCAAGAGAACACAACAGGTGAATTTTGACACGATGAATCCGTATCCAATCTACTTTATTGGACATAAAAAGGCATGTGTTGACAGCAAAGTAAAAACTGAAATCATTTCTGCAAAAAGACAACAGACTACACATTGAAGAAATAACACTGTAAATGTTTCACCGATTCGGTTTTGAATCAAATGTCACAAAAAGGGTAACGGCTTTCTGGAATTCAGTTGTTTATTGGAATAATTGATACCTACTAAAACCTCCGTTTCTAGCTGTATTTTAAAAATAACGAGGACGCAGATTCTATTTTTTTCTAAACTTGATGTCCATTATGTTCACAATTGACATAATTTATTAAAATAGCGATAAAACCATTATTCACACCAACCGTTAGATGTAATACTACATTAAAACAATTTCTGTTTCTAAACATTTCATCTAAAACTATATGTGGTGAAATTAGGTCAAGCTTCTTGGCCGGGGATAATAATTTTTCTAATCAAATGGAAATATGGTCCTGAGCATAGACAAAAACCTGCATCCAGTTGTTAAGTTTCGACGTAGGGGAATAAAGTTCACCTTTTCCATAAATACCTCCTAATCAACCTGAAGCAGTATCCAGTACCTGTAGGCCTATCCCAGGACCTTAAAGTATTCCTCATAATGGAAATCGTCGTTCTTTTGCTCTGTCCTGTTTCCAATCTTAATTTATTTATTTCCTTTTCTGGCTCTCCACTTCAAAGCCCCAACCTGACAGTGGTCTGTTTCTACCTTACCTCAGACAATTTCTTCATGCGGGTTGTCTTCACATTACATGTCTTGCAACTATATCCAGTCTAACTAGAAATCTGACTAGCTTGGGAAGTTTTTTTTTCACTTCCTCCTAAGAAATGTGCTTCTGAGGTCACGGCATGTATTCAGGTTAGTATAGATCCTTTTCTTCCATCGTCGATACCAAGCAAAGTCTCTTTCTCTCTTGTTGATTTTTACCTACGTGTGCTGCAGATAAAGTATACTGCAATCACTTTTCTCATCAGAATCACGTGATAACAATCACACCAATAAAAGTTTGTTTACTGATGGCAGAAACCATTGGTGAAGAGTCTTATTTGTAGCTAAAGCTCGTATTTTTACCAATCCTCCTCTTTTTGACTTCTTCACAAGTTAAAGCAAAACTTGTGGTTCGATTCTTTGCTAACAAATTTCTCTTGATGACGCTCATTTGGGTCTTTCAAACTTTCCACACCCACGCCTGCTTATAAGAATTTTGGAACCGGGGGTGGTGAATCAAGCGCACAGTGGAATCAAGAAGCGTAACAAACCTTTTTTCCAAAAATCTGTTTTACGAAAAACCACAGATGAATGTGCTGTATGTAACAAAATATAGACGATTTCATATTTTATATATTTACGTCAAGTAGATAACCAAACATAATCAATAGAATTTTAATAAAAGCTATTACTTCTCAGTCTCGGATTAAATTTGGATTAAAGGTTAGGATTAGGATAACAAAAAAGACATGCAAAGTAAATAAAACTGAAAATGAGATTAATTTCAGTCTTAACTCAAAATTACTACTGCAATTACAAACAATCAAAATGATATTAGTCAAGGCACATGAATTTCCTGGCAGAATAATTTGGTGCGTTGTCAATCACGCTTCATGACGCAATGAGAAGCGAATGGAAGTTCGTGCGCAGCACTCATGACCAGGCCTGTACACTGCTAGCTTAACGATACCAATGACCTTTCCACTCCACTTTCTTCTGTTGTTAACGTCATTTCCTCTCTACATCCATGCACTGCCAACAGCCCTGACGCTGTTTCTTCCTACTTGTTGAAAATGTCAGCCTGTTGTTCTTGTCTGTACAAATTCTGGAGTCAGATACTACTAATGGAACTACTTCGTTTTCAGTTTGGTCCCGATGTCGAGCAAATTGTTTGCGCGATACATAAAGGATCACATTGTCTTGCAATTCGAGTACAATTATCTCTTCTCGAATAAGCGATATGGTCTCCGTTAATCTCGATCCACAGTAGACTTCCGCACTATCGTCACAGGGCAACTTTATCGTGCTCTTGACCACCTAGGCCAGGTGGAGGCTATTACCGTCGATATCTCCAACGTATTTGATAGGATTTGGCATCCTGCCCTTCTTCATAATCTGAGACCGTATGGCATTTCCTTATGACTCATAACATTGCTATCATTAAAAATTTTTATTGCGAGTAAGCCGTCTTCTTTTGGTCGATCTAAGATTGTTGACTTTGTTCAGCAGGATCCTAAATTTATGTTGTTTGGATTTTCAGTGGCTTATTTCTTTTAATTCCTGGATTCAATACACTGAGGCGATACGAAATCTACAGCATCGACAGTAGGTTTCTTCTATTGTGGTCACACATATCTTTCTTCTGAAGTTATCCTGCATATCTACAAGACATTAATTAGGTCCTCCTGAGTATACTTGTTTTTGCGCACTAATTCCAATCTCAACTCTTTCTTAACCGTAATCATCATTGTAAACATATATTGTTGTAACTTCCCTTGCTCATCTCCCATCATTTTCGCCATTATCATAAATACCACCAGCAGCAGCAGCATCAAGTATTCCTAAAGGCATTGGTTTTTTATTTGAGCTGTCTTCTCCTTTTCCTTCCCCGAACACTCTCATGCGGTATACATGGCTTGCTACAAGAGCTCATCTGATTAATGTATCGGAACTACTTTGCAAAAAATCTTGTTATTTTACTACTTTTTTTCCTTCGCACATCGAAACTTTGTAACACTCTCACTTTCCCTCTCTTAACTGGCCAAGATAAATGGTCTTTTGGACCCTTGCTAGGCGATGATGATGATGATCATGATGACGATGATAATAATAATAATAATAATAATAATAATAATAATAACAATAACAACAATAATAATAATAATAATAATAATAATAATAATAATAATAATAATAATAATAATAATGAAGCTCTAAACTATGCACAAGGGACTCAACACGGGGAGTAATGTTGATAGACTATACATACCCAGGAAAGAAAGTGGAAGAGGACTCATGAGCGTTAAAGATACTGTTAATCTTTCCACAATTGGGCTAAAAAGGGATGTTGAAGACAGCAAGGAAAAACTGTCAGTTGCTTCTAGAGGTGATACTGCGAATAAGGATGCTGAAACAGAAATTAAGTTTAAGAGGAGGAACATAAAAGAAAGGAAAACCAACTGGAAAGGTAAAGTATTGCATAGCCAATTCACCAGAGAAACTGAAGATATGGCAGATAAATATCAATGGTTGTGGCTGAAAGAAGGAGGCCTGAAGAGAGAAACCGAAACCCTCGCTATGGAAGCACAAGAACAGGCTGTGATAACAAATTTAGTGAAAGCAAAAATTGAGAAGACTCGACAAGATAGTAAATGTAGGATGTGTGATAAAGCAGATGAAAGTATCAATCATATCTTACGTGAAAGTAGTAAAATGGCAAAAAAGAAATATAAACGTTGGCATGATTGGGTGGGGAAAAAATACATTGGGAAGTATGGAGGAAATATGGTCTTAAAAAGAAGGGAAAATGGTATGAACACAAACTGCAAGCTGTATGCAAAAACGAAGGATATAAGGTCTTATGGGACTTTTCAATACACACAAACCATGTTGTTAAAAGCAAGAAGACCCCATATGATTATAGTGGACAAGAAAAACAACAAATGCCAGATTATAGACGGCTGTTCCATACGATACCAGACTTGATGAAAAAGAAAGAGAAAAGATATTGAAACATCAAGACTTAGCAAGGGAACTGAAAAAAATGTGGAACAAAAATGTGAAAATAATCCCAATTATAAATGGAGCGTTAGGAATAACACCAAATGCATTGACAAAAAGACTGAAGGAGATTGGGATAGCTATCAGAATTGTAAAATTACAAAAAGTCTGTGTTGTACTATGCCAGAATCCTCCGACGAGTGTTTGAGATTTGGGGAAACTTGTTACCAAAACTCAAGAACATGAATCCACTGATCAATTTTAAAAAAACACCACCAACAACATTATTTGAGATCAGTGTGTAACAGAGCGACAATAATAATAATAATAAATATTATAATAATAATAATAATAATAATAATAATAATAATAATAATAATAATAATAATAATAATAATAATAAACAAAGTTCATGTCCAGCATGACAGCCTCACAGGGAGATGGTATTCACCTGCCGGACGAGAAAACTTAACCCCGGCTACCGACCAGTAGCTTTAGAGGTTAAGCACCTTCCTCAATATGTTGGTAGTTCCAATGATGGTAGATGTTTGGAGTCCACCCAAGACATCAGGGATGCCCAACTCTTTCAAACTGCGCTCCAAGC
>RDPX01000020.1:3835989-3878061 GCA_003991215.1 Morbakka virulenta
GGAACTATACAAAGCTTTTCGTACTAAACGGAAACTATTACTTTTGCTGCTGAGATGTTTATGCAATTTTAAAAGTAGTCGTGGGTTGTCAGCTCTCCACGAATAACAAGTACTTATTGCCATCCTGTAAGAATAAAGCGATATGATGCATGGGTGAATAAGTGGGTGTTGTGTAGTTGTTGCTGCGTAACGCTTTTTTGTAGTTTGGGAATAAATGTTTAGAATTGTATTTGCGTTGATTTTGTCTTGACAGTGTGCGAAAAATCAATCATGAGTTGCAACGCAATCGCTTCCTGTCATACATTTATTGCAGTAAAAAGCGTCTACTAGAAGAATGTCAACTTTCTATATGAAATATCCTCCTTCAACACCATGCTATCTTTGAACAACGAATTTTTAGTACTCCACCTTTATTGTACAACCTTATTTCTCTTCACCCAACGAGATAGAAATATTTAGAATATAGGCGATTACGCCTTTAAAATACAGGATTTCCAAAATTGAACATGTAAATAATGTATGGTATTTTGTTCTTGAATACGCATATATGTTTTGTATCTTAGCAAATTCAGTGGGCGGTCAAGGGGGACTGAGCTTTCCTTGCCTGATTGTAAACGTGGACTAACTACTTCCTTCCGTATACCATTCAGATAATATCACAATTGTTTTCATTTTCTGGCCTGTTCTTTACAGAGGATCTCTGTATATTTTGTCATGACATGATCAATGCGAGCAAATCTAAGCTAATCTTGTTAGATTACTTGGGTTCATAATAGAAACGAAGTGCTCCATGCCCACACAAACAATCGTTCATACAGTTGATTTAAGTTCAATCAACTAATGAAAATTTTACACGGTAGTACTATAACAGCATTAATATGCTACAGTACATCTTTTCTTTCTTTGCTTTTCTGATTACGTTGAATGAATAGAAGAATCGAAGCGGAACCCAAACAACCTATGGGCAACCTGATCTCGTCCCACCTTTATCTTAAGTTCTTGTTTGTATTAACGTCAAGGCAATTACAACAAATATTACTTAGTTCGACTTTTTAGTTCAGGTTCGACGTCAAATAGTGGCATTTGAGGTCAAGTACATTTTCACAAAGCATTTTCTTACCAAATTTGAAGGTCTAGCAATGGTAGAGGTTATTATGTGATTAATCTGAGTTACATTTGATAGGGTGGTGCCAGTGTTAAAAACCAACAATGAGAAAGTGAAAGGAGTGGTAGTAGTAGCAGCAGAAGTAATAGTAGTAGTAGTAGTAGTAGTAGTAGTAGTAGTAGTAGTAGTAGTAGTAGTAGTAGTAGTAGTAGTAGTAGTAGTAGTAGTAGTAGTAGTAGCAGTAGTAGTAGTAGTAGTAGTAGTAGTAGTAGTAGTAGTAGTAGTAGTAGTGTAGCAGTACTAGTAGGTGGCAGGGGTAGTAGTAGCATGGTACTAGTAGTAGGTGTAGTAGTGATAGGGGCAGTAGGAGGAGGAGTAAAGGTGGTAGGTCTGGGGGTAGCAGGAATAGAGATAGTAGCACTGGGTGTAGTAGAGGGGGTAGGAGTAGGGATAATAAAAGTAGTAGGGATGGTAAGTCTAGGAGTAGCAGTAAAAGACGCTATAATATTACTAGCACTAGTAATAATTGGAGTGACATTCTTATTACCCTTGCTAATGGCAACTGTAGCAATTTTATTAACATGACCAACGGCAAAAATAACTATAGCATTAACAAGGAGCCGTTAATAACCCTGAGTAACAATGAGTAAGATAAGTTAAAAATCAGTACCTTTCTTTTGCATCCATGACGACCACATGATCGCATTTTTGTGCATTTGAAGTCACAAGTGTATTCAGTACAGCATGCTACTTCTTTCTCGCGCTTTCCACATCGGCAGCTTTTGAGAAGTACATGTCGACAAGTTTCACATGGGCCGAAATGGCACTTGCGAATGCAATAATGTCGGTTGCATGCTAATAATTTGTCACAGGTATCTTCACAGGTCGGCGTGTCTTCAGTGCAAGGCATAGCTATACCTGTTGAAAAAAAAGACTAAACATCAGTAAATTGAAAAGCAAGTAAAATTTTAGACTTCCATTTCCCAAAACTTATCGATTTAACTTAAGACCCTTAAAATCTGTCGCTCCCGATAAATGACAGTCTATTCTGAAATAAAGTGTAACTGTTTGTGTTAAAAACCCACTCTTTTATATTACTCCAATCAAAATCATCAACATTGTCACAGGCAACCATTAGGAGGATAAGCAGGAACATCATCACCACCATGATCATTATCATCAACAATATCACAGTCATCTATACATCAAAGGCTGACCTTGGACGTCATCCTCAGGTAGGGGACGGCCAATCCCATTTTCAAGGTGAAGGAGGCCTCCAATCAAAACATTTAATAAATAAAAAATGTTCAGCACCCCTTAAAACGCCTAATTGAAGATGCTTCCAACCCGATTCGGGTATATTCTGGGGCGTTAGGGGGCGACCAATCCCATTTTTAAGGTAAAGGAGGCCTTCAGTCAAAAATTGTAAAACACTAAAGTTACTTAACACAAATGTATGATCTCCACCCGGGCAACTGGGTATTTTCTGCAGCAGCTAATAAAGCCATTAATGTCTTCATTATCACCATCGCGTTCATCATTATTATCAGGTATGAAAAAAATAATATTTTGTTAAAAGTACATGCTTTTTTCTGAAATACCTGCTATATTCCGTTCCACCACTGTTGATTAAACAAATGATTTTTGCTTCTATAGACCAGAAACATTAACGCCAGTAATCAGAGTTGGTCTTTAGGGCTTTCTCTTGTCATTTTTATGACAACATCACAAGACACCAACGTTTGAAAATGTTGGCCCTTGTCTACAGGAATTCTAATGAACATTCAAAATTTTTCATAAAACATGTATTAAAGTCTTCTACAATACTTCTTTTCACGCAAATTGAAACGAGATGTATATAAATGAAACAATACGTACTTGTTTTTCCACAAGGGCAGCTTCGAACTCCACTGCGTGGGCAATCTCCACAAACGCCTAATTGGCAAACTTTTTCGCACACATGATTTCCACAGGGCAGAATCTTTCCGCAAGCCTTTATCCAAAAAAGCGTATAAATAAATGAATATGTACTAAAAAATATGGATTTCCACTATGCATTACTTTGGTTAGAAATGACAATTCATCAGCAAATCGTGGCAAATCAAACCCACGCCCTCAAAAGCAGATATTTTGACAAGGCACAGTCTGGGAAATGTCCCATCAAATCCTGCATTCTCTCCGTTTCAACTGGGCGATTACACGTTAATCAGATTTTTCACCATGCTCTTAAACCTCAGCTTTAATTCATTAGCTTAAGTATTACTTATATAATAAACTCTTCTTTCAAATTTTTATTATTTTTTTTAATAATAATTCCGTCGAAATTTTCCATCCCCCTAAATGATGTCAACATAAAAATTTCCCCGGGCATAGTCCATCCATCCGGTAATCGTGCCCTGAATACAGAAACACAACATACACAATAGATCAAAAATACACGTGCACTACAGATATATCAACACCTCTTAAATTTGCCATTACGTTAAAATTTGTACCCATTAGATTACAAATCTAAAACGCATGCGTTAATACATTCTTCTTGAGAAACCTATTGATTAATATCAAAATTTTAAATGACTTATTGCAAGGTTGTACATAACGGGATAGCTAATAATAAGACTGCAAGTCATTCGTAATTTTTCATTTTGGGGTTAAAATGCTCTTAAGTGTGACTCAAACTCTTAACTTTGCCATTACGTTAAAATTTGTACCCATTAGATTACAAATCTAAAACGCATGCGTTAATACATTCTTTTTGAGAAACCTATTGATTAATATCAAAATTTTAAATGACTTATTGCAAGGTGGTACATAACGGGATAGCTAATAATAAGACTGCAAGTCATTCGTAATTTTTCATTTTGGGGTTAAAATGCTCTTAAGTGTGACTCAAACTCTTAACTTTGCCATTACGTTAAAATTTGTACCCATTAGATTACAAATCTAAAACGCATGCGTTAATACATTCTTTTTGAGAAACCTATTGATTAATATCAAAATTTTAAATGACTTATTGCAAGGTGGTACATAACGGGATAGCTAATAATAAGACTGCAAGTCATTCGTAATTTTTCATTTTGGGGTTAAAATGCTCTTAAGTGTGACTCAAACTCTTAACTTTGCCATTACGTTAAAATTTGTACCCATTAGATTACAAATCTAAAACGCATGCGTTAATACATTCTTTTTGAGAAACCTATTGATTAATATCAAAATTTTAAATGACTTATTGCAAGGTGGTACATAACGGGATAGCTAATAATAAGACTGCAAGTCATTCGTAATTTTTCATTTTGGGGTTAAAATGCTCTTAAGTGTGACTCAAACTCTTAACTTTGCCATTACGTTAAAATTTGTACCCATTAGATTACAAATCTAAAACGCATGCGTTAATACATTCTTCTTGAGAAACCTATTGATTAATATCAAAATTTTAAATGACTTATTGCAAGGTGGTACATAACGGGATAGCTAATAATAAGACTGCAAGTCATTCGTAATTTTTCATTTTGGGGTTAAAATGCTCTTAAGTGTGACTCAAACTCTTAACTTTGCCATTACGTTAAAATTTGTACCCATTAGATTGCAAATCTAAAACGCATGCGTTAATACATTCTTCTTGAGAAACCTATTGATTAATATCAAAATTTTAAATGACTTATTGCAAGGTGGTACATAACGGGATAGCTAATAATAAGACTGCAAGTCATTCGTAATTTTTCATTTTGGGGTTAAAATGCTCTTTAGTGAGACTCAAACAGAAAACTTACAAACTGTGAATCTGTCAAGTGTGCATATCAAAACTTTCCTTATATTGTGCGTATGCCAGTATAAATCAGTTAAACAACAACGTAAACTGGGCCTTTCCAGAACCTTAGTTAAGTTCAAAACAACAAAGTTGCCACTGCTGCTACAAAAAGTAGCAGTATATGTTCTTCCATATATCCTACATCACATTTTAAGTTTATTTCGGTGTTTCAGTAGAAACTTAGAAACTTTTCTTCGTGTCCTTAACATTTTCAAAAACCTAAACCTCGAACGTGCATATTACGTTCCAAGCATTTTCTCTGTCTGGCTTTGTCATTTTAAGCCCAAATAAACCACCCTCCTAAAAATCAAGCATTCGATGTACAAGTTGCACTGTCAGGTATTCAGCCTTTGGAAGTAACTTAAACATCAAGTCACCTGCATATTAGTATATTAGTCGCAAGCCATTTCTCTTTTCTTCAAAATGTACAAGAAGAACAAATTAGATGAAGTGCTTTTAACTTTTGGTTCAACTTTCCTCCCGCTATTCTATCTGATTTTCATAATAATTCACCAAAATTGGACATTACTGTTCTTAGAACAAGTCTTGGGAGTCTTTTAAGAAAAAAATGTGTTCTTTCTTTTTTCAAAAAAAGTGCTGGCAGTCAAAGTAACACTTAAGGGGTTTTTATGGTATTTGTTTATTGCTTCATACCAAATGAAACATTACAAGTACCTTTCATTCTGCATGAATGATTACGTTTTCAGTTTTCCGTTAATTTAGGGAGAATAAGTGGCAAAATTTGGCAGAGATAACCAATAACTTTGTCAACAATATTGTACGCTTGTGGTGTGTCACGATGGTCAGGGGCACGGACAACAATTGTTTAGGTTGGCAACTTTAGAGTGCAAGAACGATACAAAAGGCAGAATTATGACACTGACCCTAGTTCTCTATCCATATTGCCAAGCATACGTAATTAATTAGGAAGATGGAGGTACAAATTTACCTCTATTAGTAACAAAGTTTTACCATAAACTGGGGGGCTTTTTTCCCTTACAATCTTTAAGAAAAAGCAAAGCTCGTCGTCTCACTACAAAATAAAAACATCGGCCCACGTGGTACCTTCAAACCATCAGTTAAAACACCTAACCAAACATGGCCTCACCTGTTGACACTGCCAAAATGGCTCAGCACATTGTCGTTTCTGCTTCTGCTTTTTGCATTGACAATATTGTTCACTAGTCTTAGGGCATGGTGGGCAGTCACCTGCAAGAAAATGAAGAACTTTACATGGAGATAAGGAACAAGAAAGAGGTATTTTCACAGGTATTTTCAGCTACTATACACATCAACAAACCAGGGATCAAAACAAACAAAGTATCAAACACCAAGCAATACAGTCAAACCTGTTTTACTCAGCTTCACACAGGTAACTTCGTAATAGGGGCAATGCCTGTTATACATATTTTATAGTCTTGACTTGAAATAAAAGGAGTTAAAAAATACCGACTTGCATAATATCTCCATAAAAGTACTATTATTAAAGTGATAGAATGACAGAGTTACAACAAGCACTGACAATTGTTGGCATTGGCAAGATCTAATGCCAGATGGTTCATGAACTGTAGCTAGCAAAGTCACTTAGTCGCGGAGAAAAATCGCTGATTAATGGCTGCAAAGTGCAAAGGCCATTTAATAAATCAAAATTTATTGTTTTCTTTATTTTATTATATTACATGTTTACAGTTAGGTCTGGAAGTGACTTAATAATGTCGAAGACATATCATAATGATAACCATTGAGACAGGTTTCAAAGCATTAAATTTTTGCGTTAACTTAATTAATTTGATTACTGATACTGAAATTCCCTCTCCACAAGTACCATCATAGCTTTAGAAGAGGGTACTCATATAATTATGCATTTTTTTATCTTTCAGAAAATGTTTTGATGTGGGATCAAACAATAATAATAATAATGTGTCGGAAGTGTGGTGCATGGGAGGAAACGCTGATGCACATACTAGGTGAATGTAAGAAACTGGTACAGGGTCAATATAGGAAGAGACATGACCGTGTTGCTTCGATCATCCATTGGTAACTGTTTGACCTCCATGGATTCCAGAGGAGCAAAAACTGGTTTGACCACCGAGCTGAGCCAGTGTTGGAGAATGATAAAGTCAAAATCTTGTGAGATTTCAACATACACACTGACAGGTTTATTGAAGCTCGGAGACCTGACATTATGGTGGTTGACAAGACGAACTCGGAAACGACAATCATAGATATCGCTGTCCCTGTGGATTTTGGGGTAAAAGAGAAAGAATCTGAGAAGATTGAGAAGAAGATCTGACAATGGAGATAAACCGCATGTGGAAGACATCTACCAAAGTGGTCCCCATAGTGATTGGAGCTGTCGGAGCCCAAAACAGAATTCAGGACTGGATTGCTTTTTGTGGAGTTGACACGAAGAAATTGGGGTTGATTCAGCAGACGGCGCTGTTGGGTTCGGCCAACATCTTAAGAAAAGGTTCTATCCATTCCAACCTTGAGAAACTAGGTCGATGATAGAATAATAAACCAGCTACTACTATGCTGTGTTATTTATTTATGTAATAACAATAACAATAATAATAACAACAACAATATGTCCTGGGTATTGATAGTAAACTGCATCCGGTTGCGGAGTTTCGACGTGGGCGAATGAGGTTACCCTTTGTCACAATTACCTCCAGGCCATCCGTGGGCAAGGTGTAGCACCTGTCAGCCTACCCCGAAAATTTAAAGTACCGGATTGGCATCCGGCGGGGTTAAGTATGCCTCATGGACAGGGGCCTTGGTTGGCAACCTCATCACGATAAAAATACCAAGGAAGGAAAACCTTACACAAACGAATCCTTATATTTCAATATGATTGCCCAAAGAAATGTATCAAACAACGACGTGCAGGGGGGCGAGACATTTTTTTAAGGCTCCTCGTCCGGCAGGGAAAGATATGGGGCTTCTCAGGTCGTCATCGCACGAAATCCTCGTCGAGCAGTGAAACTAAGACTACATGGACAAAAGAGTTAAATAGGACCCTAATGAAATGTTTTTATAAAAGTAGCCCAGATCGTAAAACTTACAGAAAGAGATTCCATGCACTGTGAAATGAAGAAGGGTTATTTGAGTTAACGGAGCAGAAATAAGCAGGACAAGCAAGAGTGATCAGGAATAATGAATGGTTGTCAGAAGTAGAATTGGAGGAAATCGGGAGGAAAATAGAACACCCATGTGAGCAAATTGTGATTGGAAATACGCAAGAACCCGAACAGTTGGTGATAAATAGTTTTAAGCTTAAAAACGAAAATGCTGACAATACACCAACAGAAAATGTTGAACAAATCCCTAGGAGAAATCCACGAGATAGCGTAAGTGACGATGACATGGAAATTTTGAATATGCTAGAGGAAGAGCTCTCCAAACAACATTGGGCCGCCCCTATGAACCTCCGATTTTGTGATAGAAGGACACTGAAAGAGACAACAGCTAGAGTAGATAAAGTGGTAGCGTATTTAGGTTGCAATAACCTCTCACAATGCAATGATATTTTGAAGGCAGCAGGCTGTGTTGTAAAGAAAAAAACAGCTATGAAAAATGTGCCATGGTGGAAGAGACGTCTAAATTATCAGATCCAGAATTTACGTAAGGATTTATCCAAGTTGGAACAATTAAAAGATAATGCAATAAATGATATTGAGTCAAAGGTTAGGCTATACGAAAAGTACTGTTTAAGAAAAAGAAACCCAAGTGCGGTGATTGAAGAGCTAAAACAAAGGAGGAAAAAATAAAACGATACGATAGTAGAATACAGCAATTCCGACAGAACAGATTATTTCAAAATAATCAAAAGAGACTATTTGAAAAGCTTGAGGGTGTTGACCGAGGCAATGATGAAGCGCTTGAGGCTGAAGCAGCAAGAACGTTTTGGCGGGAGATCTGAGAGAAAGAAACTGCCCACAACGAAAATGCCGAATGGATAAATAAAGTCGAAAAAGACGTTGCTGAAACTGAAAAACAGGAAAACCTGAGTCTTACAACGGAAATGTTGAGACAGCAAGCTAACAAATTAGCAAACTGAAAGGCACCCGGACCAGATGGCGTCCAAGGATACTGGATCAAAAACATAAGGATTTTGCATCCATTAATGGCAGCTATGTTCAACTATTGCCTTTCTACCAGTACTACTCTAGCATGGCTTACCAAAGGAAAAACTGTGCTTATCATGAAAGATAAAACCAAAGGCAACGATGTAGCAAATTATAGACCTATAACTTGTTTAGCTCTTATGTGAAAGTTATTAACAACCATAGTTTCAGAGGAAGTGTACAAACACCTAGATGAAAACGGGCTATTCCCTGAGGAACAGAAAGGTTGTAAAAAAGGATCAAGGGGAACTAAAGACCAGATAGTAATCGATAAAGCCATAATAAAGAGCTGCAAGCGGAATTAAGTTGGGTAGGCTATGAGACGGATTGACTACAAAAAGACATTCGATATGGTCCCACAATCTTGGATCATACGATACTTACAACTATTTAAAGTAGCGGACAATGTAATAAGCCTGATCAAAAATAGTATGACTAAATGGGAGACAGAACTAACATCAGAAGGTTAAAGTTTAAGAAAAGTGAAAATAAATAAAGGCATTTTTCTGAGTGATGGCCTCTCCCCTCTCCTTTTTGTAATTGGCTTAATAACATTATCTTTCATCCTTTGGTCCGTCAAGGCCAGTTTGAGTTCTCCAAGGTAAGCATCCCTATTAATCATTTACTTTTCATGGATGATCTAAAGCTATTTGGTAAGACAGAAAAACAATTAGAAAGTCTATTGAATACTGTCAGAATTTTTAATAGTGACATCAGAATGGAATTCAGTATACGCAAATGCGGAATCCTAATCATGAAAAAAGGGAAATATGTTAGAAGTAAGGGGGTAGCAATCCCTACTGGAGAAAGAATGAAAGAAATAGATCTTGATAATGGATACAAATGAAATCAAATAAAATCAAAGCTAAACAGTAAAAACACTACAACTGCTATTAACGCTAAGGCAATGTCCGTTATAAGATATAGTGCAGGAATTATAGAATGGAGAGTTAATGACTTAAAAGAACTAGACAGGAAAACCGGGAAAATGCTGACAACTTATAGTATGTTTCACAAGAAGGGGGATGTAGATCGTCTTTACCAGAAAAGGTAGGAAGGGGTCAGAGGTCTCATAAGTGTAGAAGACTGTGTAATGATGGAGTAAAACTGCTTGCATAAACACTTGCAAGAGAGCGAGGAACCAATGTTGGTAGAGGTTATGAGGGAGAAGATTATAGGTGAAGGGGCAAATAAAGTTACAATTCTAGAAAAGAGAAAAAACAATGAACACAAAAACGAATTTGGAATTGTAGGGAAGTACAAGTGGTTCCCATTATCATCGGAACATTGGGTGGTATATCTAAGGCTTTCCACGACTGCCTAGGGGCAGTTTGCCCTGATTCTCATTTTGGAAGTTTACGTAAGGCTTGCTTGTTGGAAACAGCAAGGACTCAGCGCTTTGCACTGAACATCTAAGGTTGTGAATTGCAACTTGATGTTCAGTTAACATCTTCCGGTTTGTAAACCGAGCTTCAAAATGAAATAATAATAAGAACGATAATAATAATAACAATACTACTAATAATTGTTATAATCATTATCAATATTATTCTATAAAATAATCAAATTACAACTAATCAGTTTATTATACACTTGAAAACCTGGACTCCTGAATATATGTAGAATATATCGATAGGGTATCCACTATTACCTGAGTTTGGTCTAAATGTTACTATAACTAAATACTCCTTCTCTTATGTCTGCCGTCCTCATAAAGAAGGTGGGCTGTCACGCTTTGCACTAATTACTTAAAGTTGTCTGTTTGAGTACACTTCTTCATGTTATCCAACCAGTCTGATCTCGATCTACTTCGGCATACTTCCTTTTCCATCAACTTTCCCTCTAAACAGTAACCCTTGAAAATTAATTCTTTTGATCATATGAGCTTTTCGTTTCTTTATTCTAGTAATAGATAATGGATTTACTCCTATCTCCAGAGCTTCCTCACCAGTAACTTTGTCTTTCCAAGTTATTTTCATGATTTTTCGGCACGCCAAAATTTCAAAAAAGCCAGGACATTTTCAGGGTACACCTCCAATAGCTTCTATGTTACACAATCGTACAGAAAGGTAGACCAAATATAATATTTGATTGTAATATTCAACAAGCTGGCCAACATTAAAGCCATACAATGAAAGCATCATTGCAGGCATTTAAAATACAATACAATTAATGGTGTTAGCAAACCTGGATGGCAGTAGATGCCACATTTATGGTGGCCACAAGTAAGTAGATGGCCACATATTCCACCACATGACCACTCCTTTGCACTGCATCTTTTCACCATGGGTTTAGCATTTCCACAAAAACACTTTGCAGTAACCATTTTGGGGCACGGGGGACAGGGACCTGAAAAGTAATTTCAAAAAAACCCTTATTGAAACACTTTTTTAAAAAAAAATCAGAGAATACTATACATCTATAAAAAGCAAATAACGGTAAGATGAAACTCAAATAAAAATATACGACAAAAAAAACATGCAAAGTAATAAATAATATGTACAACCAAAACAAAAAATAATCTACTCAACTAATAAATCAGCAAATAAAAAAAATAAATAAATAATTAAACAAATAAATGAACTGACGAAAAACAAATAATTTAATGTAACAATATATAAAGAAACATAAATACAAAACATCAGAAAACAAAACATAATTTGGTGAGCGTAAAATCAAAGATGAACAAGAAACTGGTAAAAAAAAATTTCAAAAACAGGTTTCACTCTGCAAAAATATAGATATTGTCACTTCAAGAAAAGTTGCTATTGCATGAAAACAGAAAAAAGTCCTACCAAAAAAGAGCTTCTTACATCATACAACCTCGTTTAAAAGGTGATAGTGAATATTAGATATAAACGCATTGTTAACACTACATAGGCAACGAGCTTTCGCCATTGTTCTGGAAGGCGAGCACTGCATATGAAATTTTTCAACATGTAGCCAAAAACATGACCCTCTCAAACAAAGATTAAAAATTCTCCTACGATTGAGGAAAATCCAAAGCAACATTTTCCGACAACACTACAGGAATTAAACTTCAGCCAAAACAAATTTTATGGATCATATCACCTACCAACAAAAAAGGAATAACATCATTCAAAAAAACATTACCTTACAAAAAAGTCTGACAAAAGCACAATCAAAAGGGGGGGGGAAACCTAACAAAATCCTTACTAAATACAACAAGAAATGCCTTAAAACAAATACCTGGATGGCAAAGCAATAAACATTCATGGCCACAGTCTGGTTCCAGTGGCTTTCGACATTGTTGTCCACAGGAATGAGGTACACACCATGGGTCAAAAGAAGGATTGTCCTGAACAAATTAACATCACAGCAAAAAGGGCACATTAGCCAAAACAAAAAAAATTATACAAAAGCACCCTCTTTCTCAACCACGATCACATTATTTTCATACTACAAACACTGAGAGACAAACCCCTCGCAGCTTTCCTTTAAAAAGATCAAGAATTACGGGTTTTCAAACCTGAAAGAAATGCAAAACATCAATAAAACTAAGGGTCGGAGAATCTTTCCTTTGAAGTGAAAATGTACTTTTATTGAGTTACAATGATGATGGTTGTCTGATGGTACAGTCTAAAAATGTCCATGAGGCTAGAACTTTTAAAAATACGAGAAAGATAATGAATGAGAATTGAAATAACTGTAGTACAACATTATATTACATTGTCTGAATGCTGTATAAGCTTATTATGCACTTCAAAACGTTTGCACCCATTTCAAAATAAACACGTGAAGATAGAAAAAAGGGCAAGCAAGCGAAAAGTTAGATCAAATGATATGGTTGAGAACATACTGTAACAATAAATAAACACAACATAAAAGCTGAATGAACCTAACAACTTTTGTGAGCATACCTCTTTCCCGCAGAAGCATTTATACCTCTCTGGACATTCTGACTGGTCATAATCTCGTCTGCATTTGGGACTATGTATGAAAAAAAAGCATTACAATTTCCCAAACCTAATTTTAAAGCACGAGAGTCTTTCAAGATAAAACAAATATCTGACCTCCTTATGAATATACAAACATTAACAGACATTTAAATCATGAAGATAAGCTCAATCTAACAAAGTTAACAACACAGAATATTGATGAAACAATTTCAATGTGTTCCTGTGTTCATTGTCAAATCGGATATGGAATTTTATCATTCTATTTTCAATTTTTATTGTGAATAAAAATTGTGAATAATATAAGGGTTACTACTTTGCATAGCAATTCGTATGTAGATAATTTAGTTATATGACAATAAATAACTACATCTAAAACTACAATTTCGGTAACAATTCACACATTATACAGAAAATACAAAAGGAAATGTTACTGTTTGAACTACATATGTTTCAAAAGTAAAGAATTTTTTTTAAACACTCTAACATCAGTGACACATTTCTGTGAAGCGAAAACAATAAAACATAAAACCAATAATTCTTTAATACTTAAAATTTTGAGCTTAAAGCTTAAAATTTTCACTTGCACATAAAACGTGTACATTAAAAAGTTTCTGAAAAGCTGTTGATAATTTCTACTGTTGAAAAAATAAATGGTTTGGAATAAATTAATGCAAGTTTCATGAAGTGTTAATCAAAATTTAAATTCATTACTACTTTATGCATTAAAAACCTATCAAATATCCAAAGACAAGTAATGCTTCACTGCCTTTCATATACATTGATATAACATCGAAATTCCATAACATTCAAAAAATATGTATGACATAGCATCCTTATTGTAACAAAGACAGAAGACTTCAGGTATCTGGGATCAATAGTGAAATGTGACGGGGCGTGCGATAGAGAAGTGAAGAAGCAAATACAGGCAAGATAGAATCGTTGGAGGAAGATAACGGGTATACTATGTGACAGAAAGCTATCACCAAAGTTGAAAGGAAAAGTACACAAAACGGTAATGTGGCCAGCTCTGCTGTATGGGCTCCAGGAAATGAAGACAACAAAGAAGTAAGAACCTGACTTGGACGTGGCAGAATTGAGAATGCTGAGGTGGTCACTTGGGGTCACACAGCTAGATGAATCAGAAGTGAAAATATCAGAGAGGTACAGCACATTTTAGCAGATTAGAAGAGAAGCAACGGGTGCTAAGACTGAGGTGGTTTGGCCATGTGATCAGAAGGGAAGAGAACTACATCGAGAGGAAATGTTGGAGATACCTCTGCCATGGGCGAGGAAGAGACGAAGACGAAGGCGACGGCACATGGACGCGGCTGAAGAGGGCATGTGGGCGATAGGAATGTGATGAGAGAACGCTGCTGACACCAGCGTATAATCCGTTGTGGCGACTCCTGATAGAAGCAGCCGAAAGACGTAGAAGAAGCATCCTTAATTTTAAAAGTAAAAATCACCAAAATCCCGATTCACGTCGGTTTTTTTCATTCCTGAATTACTGAATTAATCACAAATAACTTCATTCGTATAATACGAAGCATTCAAGAGTAAACAAAATGACATTATTTACATTTTAAATAGCGCTTTTTGTAAGGCACCACTTACATATTAATTTATAAAGCATGGTGTAAATGCGTGGGCAATTGGGAAAAGGGCGAAAGCATTAGGGGCATCATGCCTGATTTGTTTATAAATGACAACAATGCTTCAGGAACAGGGTTGCATTTGGATGAAAGTGTTATCAGAATGGGTAGTGAAAAAAAAATGAGGGGATTATGAAGTACCAACAAAGATAAAAGTAGGCTACAAGAAAGGAATTTACAAAGCTATTGCTTAAAAATGGAACAACCACTAACCAGCACCATATCCTTTGTTTTTTCTTCTCGTCTTCCTGGTACAAATTTTTTACGGCAAGGCCTTCCTTACACCATTTTTGAATACATTGAATATGAAATATGCAATAACACTGTAAACAACTCCATATCTAAAACAGGGCAATAATGTTACTCAAAACAATCAATTAACACTCATAAAGGGCGCAAAAATTGTATTTGGGTATGAAATGTTTGATTTCTAGTTGGTTATATAAAAATAGTTCTGCAATACTTTTAATCTCAATATAACCTATGGGTACCAATATCACAATACTTACGCAATGATATTATAGCTGGATGAGTAAAAATGTATGTATGGATATTTTTCTTTACCTGACCACCAGCTGTAACAGTTGTATCACAAGTGTTACAGATAGGCCTGATGTTCTTAACACTCAAAAGGGCATGCAAGTACCAAGTAATTTGGAATTACAAAGAGAAGTAGTCTCAATGAATTTCCTCGAGGAGTACTTGCTTGAGTTTATGGAATTTCCTAGCATGATACTCTTCCTCAAATATGTGACTGAAAGAGCCTTTGCCATATGAAGCTGAGCATCGTCTACTTAAAACAGTATTCCAAAGCCTTTTACCACCAATGCTGCTCTCTATTGCCTTTCTATATACAAATACTTCTGCCATGTAATCAGCAATAAACAGCTTCATAGAAGGATTAGGCTTATCCACTGCAATGTAGTTAATATATGACTGCGACAAAAAAATTGCAACCAAATATTACATTTCCTTGCAAAAAGAGGACTTACATTCTACCTACAATCACTACATTATTTACTCTTAAAACAAGGCTTTTACTCACTTTGGCTCTGTTTTCTCCCTAACAAATCAAGTTGTGGGGCATGAAATAATGCCCCTTAGTCTCACTACTTCCTGAAATGCTATTGTTCCCCACTGGGCTCACTAACTCAGAAATAAAAATCCCAAGTAGGAAATCTTTTTCAAGTTCAATAATGTGATGACACTAAATTTCTAACAGTTTAAGTCACAAAAAGGAAAACAAATTTTACAAAAATAGAATAAGGTGCTTGAGGGAATAAAAACATATTGTAAGTGATCAAAATTCAAAATACTGAATGTTGTCAATAATATCATCAAAAGTTTTTAAAGCAATATCATCAACATCTGATACACAGCTTAGTTTTAAATGGAGTTCACTGTGTAAAGTTATAATGAATAACCCTAGTATAATAATTGTCTACAAAGTTTTTTTATGAACACTTTCATTAAAACACTTTGTTACATTTACAGTTCCTAGTTTTATGTTAACATAAAGATCCTGCTCAATTCTGGGTTGTGTGGTGATTCTGCTTCCAAAGAAATGTCAATTAGCACTTAATTTTCAAATTTAATCAGTAACTTATGATCAAACCCAATGTTAAACCAATCTCTAAAAATGAAGCAAATTGCTAATTGAATTCCAAACTGAAGAACAAAACAGTAAACAATACAACATTACCTATTTACTAAAAATGGGCCCACTTAACTGTTTCTGAATATTACTATTTGATATAGGTATACTAACTGGGTCTTCATGTCGGACTGTTTCATAACAAATGATGCATGTTGTAGCTCCATCCTGCAGCAAGTCTATTAGATGTTGGGTAGAAAAAGCTGGTTCTTCACCTAAAAGTAGCCAAAAGTGGGAACAAAGTCAACAAAATATTTGCATGTAAATACTACTTAATAATTGTAATAGTCACTAGTTAAGCTAAAATAAAACACCGTATACTACAAGGGCATAAAGATACTAACCCATTATCACTAAGCCAAAGTTCAGGGGTGAAAAAAATCAACACTAACCAATCTGCTGCAATTTATTTTTTTGCTTTCTCCTCTTAACCAAAAAACATCTTGCTGCAGATAACTGTAAGATTTAGGCACAGGCAAACAGCTTTCATCAGATTCCCTGGAAGTCTTTTATGAACCTAAAAATATCTTTCTTTTAAAAGGATGGACATTTCATATCACAATTCACCAAACCCCAAACATCATATCATGCTTTATGCTAAGTATTTTCATTGTCTTAAAACTGTAAAAGTTACAGTATTAAATATCACGTATGTGTAATCTATTTCATAGTAAACAAATGTGTGGTAATGACATACTGAGTTCCAAAATGCCAATGCCATCTGAACTTGTGTGACTAAATTAAACAAAAATATCTTCTGTAATAGGCAGTGACTTAATGTTTCCATGGTAATGGGAAAGCAAATTTTAATGACTTATGAATTGAGTGACTAAACCAGTTGAGCTAAGCTTTGAAACATATGATCAACTTGGTTTCACCATTGGTTCAAAACTAGTCCAGCTTTGGCTCATAATTTTGTAGGCTATGATGTAAAACCATTGTTTGAGTCTACACAAAATGTAGAGGTCCTTACTTGTTATAGATACAATGATGACAAGTTTTTCCTATTTAAAAATCAACTGGACAGCTCTAAATTTATGATTAACTTTGGCAAACTTTATCCATTTTCAGTGTTGGAAGTACATGCAAAATTGTTAATTTTGATTCACTTACAGCAGAGTATCTTCTGGTAAACCATGAATCAAAGTGAGGATTTCAAGATTAAAAAAACAAAGTAACTGGCGGAGCTAGCTCCACTTTTCAGTTGGGAGCAATGGTGGCAATTCATATTTAACTTTCATCACCTCCTCTACATAGATAAAGATGATTTTTTATAGTCTTAACTGTTTTTGACAGCCAGTCACAAAATATGTCTTGCTTTCAACAATCCTTATTGTTTTTCTTAAGCCATGCACAACAAATAGTGGGCTTTCCTGATCCTCTCTTTCTTTTTAAGTACTGATAAAAACCCATTTGACTTTCATCTTTTCATTCTGGTATCTTGGCCAAGTCTGAGTACCAGCAAAATAGCCATCAACCAAAATGAATGTGATTTTAATTGCAATATTCAAGTTTTGCACCATTATTTGTAAATCAAAATGAAAATCAATAAAAAAATTAATAAAAATACATATATAGCAAAAAAATGGTCAAAACAATTCACCTTTAACTGTGTCTTTATATCCACTAAAAGTAGACCTCAAAATTTCTTCATCATAGAGTTCAATGTCTGGTGAAGTTGATTCCTCAAAAGTATCAGCAAGCTTTGCAGCAAGTTCTCTTTGTTTATTCATTACATCAATCCTATTATTTACTGCAACTGCATTTTGCTCCCTTCCCATAGGTATATTGTTCTCCTTCTTTCTTTTAGAGTCAACAATTGATTTAACTTTCTCTTGATTTGTTCCATTTGCCTTTCTCTCACCTGGCTTGTCATCTCGGCTTCCTCGTTCTCTAATGCCAGCATGAACCCAGAGGGGTCCATGGGTATTGAATTCTTCATTGAAATTTCCTCTCCCTCTTCCTCTGCCTCTTCCTTTGCTCCCAACAAATGTCCGTTGACCTGTTAGGCTATCCATGAAGTGAACTCTAGCACCAACCTATTCCCATCACAACATTCTTTTTTAACATTATGTCTATTGTGAAAATGAAAAAAATGTAATTAGGCATAATGGTATTCAGCACTTACGAGAAATGAAAATGAGTGGATGTGAACATCCTGTGAAAAGTAATAGTAGTTGGGTAAATGCCAAGAAATTCATGTTGGAAACAAAAACAATACCAACACATGATAACAATACAAAATTTATTTCCAACATAAGCTGTCTAAAAAATGCTTTCCTGCAAGACAGTGGGTATTTTTAATCATTTAAACACAACCAATTATCCACTTACCAATATTGAGTTACCAACATTTTGGGAAGGGATGCATAAAACTATACAATAAATACCTAGTTTGACTGCATCTTGCATGAAAAATGGCAGGCATGGGGAGTACTGAGAAAGTGAAAAACACTCCATGGTGATTTTGTGGTGAGTCAACATAAGCCCTTTACTTGCAAAATATACTAGGATTTAGAAAAAAAATGTCACAAAAAATAAGAAAGCTGAACCCAAGGCCACATGATGGCAACTGAATTTTTTAACAATATAGCTGACAGTTTAAGAGGTGGTGAGAATAACTTTAATATCACCAACATCGATTAGTCCTCCCACAACTTATGAGGCAGATTCAGCAACATTTAAAAGCCATACAAAATAGAATTAATGCAACAACTGTCACTTGACACTATGCTTCCTAAAATTCCTGAAGGGTGACAAAAAGCATGCCTAGAATAATTGGCAGTGAAAGTTACTGAAAAACAGCTTCTTTTGGTAAACTACCTGACAAGAAAAACACTTCTATACTCAGTCTTCTACCTTTATAATTCCAATAATTTATCAACTCTCGTAAAATGACTGAAAACTAAATGACACTTGTCATTGGGTTTCCAGCCATGTAACTGGCTTAACCATGACAGACATGGAATGTATAAAGATTTGTCCCTTTGAACTGCAAATCATCTGAATCAAAGCTACTGAAACATAATGTGCTTAAGCATTCAAGAGGGTAATCTTGAACTCAAAAAAGTGCTCTTGAAAATGAGAAAAAAGCAAAAGACTAACAGAAATTATCAGCTAAGGGTAGCCATTGGAATTATTCAAACCTCATCTGCAGTACACTATGAGACTTAAATTGCAATGCTCTAGAAAGGCAATATGAAGCAGAATGCAACCAACAGTGAGGAGCATTAATGGAGACTAATATGATCTTTTATGAAGGTTTGAAAACCAAAATGCTTAATGACCCAGGCACTGTAAACAAGAGATGACAAATGATCAGAGAAAATGTGCAAAGTGAGGTTGAAAAATTGCATGCTAAAGAACACCAGTATTTATTTCCATTACCTTATCAAAAGTAAATACATGATGAAACTGATGTAAAACATTTGCATGGCATTAATTTTATAAACATTTGTATAATATATTAAATATCATATATTTATAATTAATAATATACAACTTAATGAACATTTTTATTGCCTTATGCAAAACAAAACAAAAATATTTGCAATTTTGAGGTGATTTTAAAAAAATGGGTTTAGAGATTTTTTGGCAGCCAAAATTAATTTCACTCAACAATCCACGCATTTAAAAACATCCTCTTGACTATTACAATGTTGATTTCTGTTTCCTTTATTATCCTTTTTGTTTCTATGGCAGCCAAATGTATTATTTTTATACCTGGTATTTTTCTATTTCTATGACCTCAGTTCATACACAAAGTGCCCATTGGATTAAATCCAAAATTCAAAGGAAATGTGTTCAATACGACAGCTAGCAAAATGAAAGTTTTACAGAAGAAAGACCTTTTCAAATTTCATGTTTTAAGTTTCTACTGTTTTCATTTCTATCTTTTTTGATAGAGAAAGCTAAAGCAAAATCCAGCTGCTGAGAAGAAAGACAAAAATCCCATTCCAAAGATGGTGACCTGCTTTTGAATACAGAAAATTCCTGCTTATTATTAAGACACAAAGACAGAGACTAAATTAAATAGAAACTTCAACTCTCTCTGCAATTCCCCTGTGGAAAACAAACTAAGTATTCATTTTTGTGAGTATAAAACCAAATCTATTCTTTTCAGAAGAAACAAATGTTAAAACCTAAAAAATCTGAACTTATTACATTCATCCTGCTTTCTTAGAGCATGCTTTAATACAGCATGACCTTCATGTCACTCTTCAATTCCTTTATATCCTTCCCTGATTTTTCTTCTCCATTAGAGATGGTCTGCAGTTTTCACTTCCCAACCCTTCACATTAGTCTCCAGTAGTTTTGAATTGTTCTTTTAGTCATCCTTAAAACCTTTTTCTAGGCTTGTATTGTGTCTTTTTCCTTTGGAAAACTCACCATAAAACAACTGTTTAGGGTATCTTACATCTTCTATCCTTACCTGCTCTCCAGCCCAGTGCATTTGATTCTGGATAATCCACATCTCAATACTGGTGTTGTTGGATCATTTAAGAGCTGAAGTATTAGGTGTGAAAGTATTACAACTGATGATAAGGATTCTCCTGATAAAATTTTGACAAAACTTTCCAAAAGCTTGAGACATCACCTATACGTAGTCCACATTTCTAAGCCATATAACAAAGAAGTAGGCACACAGGCTTCATAAACATTAATCTTTACCTTTGATTTTAATTCCCTAATATGACCATACACCTTTCTCGAGCTTACCCACACCAGAACTGGGTTTGGCTATTCTGTGATAAATTTTAGCATCAAGAGTGGAATCCTTGCTCAATGTACTAAAAAGATATACAAAACTATCAGTAACCTTTGGCCTTTTCCCGTTAAATAGAATGTGGTTTTTGCATATGGCACTCCAACTGGGGTCAAAACATAATGTAGGTTTTCTTTAAGACTGACTGTGAGGCAGAAAGTTTTGCAAGCACGCTAAGAGTTTGCTCATAATCAGCTGCATTTCCTCCTCTGAATGTGCAACAAGGTCAGCATTATCTGCATTGAAAAGCTCACAAAGAGGACTCAGAAAAAATATTGACTTCAAATGTGACAATGAAGATTAAAAAGCTACCCTGATTAGAAAAACTGTATGCCTTCCCCTATATCAAATCCTTAAAAGCATGAAGAAGCATCCCAGCTAAGTAGATTGGTTAAAGAGTAGGAACCAGTATGTCATCCTGTTTTACACTGTTACTAACTGATAATGGCTCTGACAGTGATCCACTGAAGTTGACCTTGACTTTCATGTTATGGTTTAAGTGCTTAATTATCAAAACTTGCAGGGCATCCAAGTTCCATAAGAATCTTCTACAGTGTACTACAATTGATGGTATCAAAAGCTTTGGTCAGATCAATAAAACTTAGTATAATGGTACCACCTCCTCTATCCATTTCTCCACAAGTTGCCAAGCAGAGTTTCATATTCATGGTGCCATATCCTTCTCCAAAACCACACTGTACCTTGAGAATGATAGGACCGATCAAGAGCATCAGTCAATTCAACAGAATCATTGAAAGAACTTTTCCCTTTGTGATAAAATTTATGGATTTGTGCATTCTCCCACAAAGTGTGGTGGCCTTGCCATATCCTCTCCACAGCAGATTGCACACTTCCCAATGGCCATATTCTCCAACAGCAAATTGTACACTTCCTGCCACAGGTCGTTTCACATCTCCAAATTGGGTCTGTCAGTATATATTAAAGAGTGCTGGTATTTAGTCTTGAAACTACATCAGTTCAAACCACCTTAGCACTTTGATGCAAATTTTATCTTGTTTAGATTTCACTTCCCATGTTTTCCTACTCATTCTCCCCTTTCCTCTCAATTTAATCAGCAGGATTCTCGTGAGCTACTTTGGGAAAACCCCCAGACGCCTCTGTGGATTCTAAATTGGAGGCATCTGTTTTCAGCAAAACTTACAGGCAATAAAGTTTCCCAGCGAAAGAAACAACGGAACATATACCTAGTATAAACCGTTTCTTTTAAAGCCATGCAATGTGTCAATTATGGAAAAGGCTTTGCAGTACTGCCAAAAGGAGAGGGGTTAAAAGCTTAACTTGATTACCCGTTCCACTGGTTGCTGCTAACCTCTAACGGCTGTAAAACCAATATAGAACAAATAAAAATACTAACTTCACTTATGGTTTTCCCGAAAAATAAAACGCAGCAAAACTGCAAAGAAATGTTCGAAAATTCAATTAACAAAATAATTAACATAATATCAAGGTCTAATATTTTATCGCGAAAAATTCAACGGTGGCTAAGGCACGGTCACTTTCTGTTTGCGGGCTTTTGATTGGATCACAACATATAAAAAGCTTTTAATGAGTGCACAAACTAAAATAGTTTTAATTTGTAAAATGGTGCATATGCTGAACTTACAGAGTCACTTTCACCCTTCGCCAATTCTCAGATACATGGTAAACCAAAGGCAGGCACCTGATTTCACAAATGTGAAACAAACAAAGGGACACGTCGTGATAGCCTCGTTTTCAAACAGAAAATTTGGGAGAAATCTGAGGCAGAATTGTGAAAAGAGAAAGTATGAGCTTTGCAACCGTGAGAGCTGCAAAAACTCCATGTCGAATATGAGATACTGATAACACCAGGAAACGCGGGATCTTCAAGAAAGAATTGGGACATGGCGGTATACCCTTGGAACGCAAGGTTTCTAGATTAATATCAAGAAGATCGAGGTTATAGCATGTCGCAAAGAAGGAGGAATTTAGAATAAAAATGGTTCAGAGGACAATGTGTTACAGCAAGTAGAAAGCTTCGGATCTCTTCCTTCAAATTTTAAATGGAAAAGAGGAGGTGAAAAAGAAATGGAGAGAATTAAGGCAGAGTGGCGAAAATGGAGAGAAATGAAGAAAGGAGTGTGTAATAAAAGAGATCTTTGAAGAATAAAAAGATTGTATACTTGACAGTAAGCGATCAGTGCTACTGTATGTATGTATGTATGTATGTATGTATGTATGTACGTATGTATGTATGAATTTATTCACCACTAAAAAAATACAAATGTTCAAAGGTAAATGTTAAAAACCTAATACATGATGTTATCCGAAATAGTTAAAAAATAAGAGTAAACAGAAACAAAAATCAGAAAGGTTGTTATCAAGCATGCATCCCAGGTAGGCTACCTTGGAGTACTGTTTGATTTTAATATCTTCATAAGTAATTTCTAGATTGTTCGATTTCTTCAGCTTTTTGTGAGAACCGAAAAGTATTGATTTTGTTTTGTCTTCCCCGAAATGTATACTTAATTTGTTATCAATAAACCATTCACAGAGTGAGTGAAAGTCTTTATTTAGCTGTTCTTCAATCCTTTTGGTGTCTTTTTCTGTAAAAATCAGACGTGTCATCTGCATAAAGGAGAAGGACACAGCTTACAGCCTGTGGTATATCCTTTACGTACAAGAGGAAAAGAAGTGGACCCAAGATTGATCCTTGGGGGACTCCGCAAGGTAGCCTACCTGGGGAGGAAAACTCGTTGCACACGTTAACTGAGAAAAACTTGTTCGTGAGGTATGACTTAAACTATAATATCATTGACTCAGCAAAACCCAAGCACTGCATTTTCTCAAGCAGAATTTCATGATCAATTGTGTCAAAAACTTTTTGAAGGTCAATCAAAATCACTCCAGTCATCAGTCCTTTTTCAAATTTCAAATCCAAAGACTTCATCAGTTAAATATGAAAGGCGCGTATCCGTCGAGTAGTATTTTCGGAAGCCTGAGTGATATTTGTACAAAATTTTTTCATCAAGAGACAGCTGTGTTTGAATATGAATCACTTTTTCTATGATTTTCGATATTAGCGGGAGAAGGGAGATAGGTCTGTAATTTTTTGGTTCAGTTTTTTAACCTTTCTTGTAAATTGGCTTTAATTTTGGTATTTTGCAATCATCAGGGAAGTCGGATAAGGATATTGATAGGTTGCATAATTCTGTGACAGGAGAAGCCAAAATGGAAGCACCGTCTTTAAGAAATTTTCCAGTAAGGTTATCCAATCCTGCGCTTTTATTAGGATTTATTTCTTCCAATAGCTTTTGTACAGCATTGGGTGTTGTTGGTTTAAAAGAAAGGGTGTTGCCATCGACATTCAGTTGTTGATAGTATCTCTGGGCTGTATGTTTGTCAATTTCTTCGGGGGGACTGGGAGTTTCTTGACTAAGCCGTCTGCTAAATTCGAATAAAAGTCTTTGAAAATTTTAGTGTTAGATTTAGGGTTAAAAGCTAAGTTGCCGTCTTTTTCTAGGCAAAATGAGGGAGGTGATTTATGTTTTGAGGTTAGGCCTAAAGACTTCAGTGACTTCCAGAGTTCTTTTGGTTTACCAATATTTTCGCTGAGTATATTTACGACAAAATTCTTCTTTTTCTTTTTTATCGTGCTCTGTACACAATTTCGGGCCTTTTTGTAACTAAGGTCATCGCTTTTTTCCATCGATTTTTTAAATTCGGCAAATAACTTATCACGCAACTCTATTTTCTCATGAATTTCAACGTCAAACCAGTCTTGTGAATTGTTCTTGATTCGCATTTCTCTTACAGGGTTGATTTTATCGGCTACAGAGGTAAGCTTTCCAACGAAATCAGAATATGCATTATTTATATCTGTGAACTTTGAATATTTAGGAAACTTTACTTTATCAAGTTCTTCCAAGTATAGGTCCTTAGTATAATTTTTAAACGATCCCGTCTTGACATATTTATGAGTGTTGAATTTGGCCCGGGAAATTTTTCTTGTACAGTATATCATCTGGTGATCCGAGAGACCAACATCAACTATGCCAAACTGTGATACCCTATCACTAGAGTTGGTGAGTATATGATCAAGTAAAGAAGAATAGTTAACGTTTATACGTGTTGGTGACGAAATTAGTTGTTTTAAATCATGTTGCGAGCAAAATTCGCTATATTTCTTTATTCCGTTTAGAATGTGTGCCTTGTTATTCATAAGGTTGATGTTCAAATCACCTAATAGGTACACCTCCTGGTTATTAAAATGGTGGGCGTTTGTTATGGCTGATGTTAGTTTTTCTAAGAATTGACGGTAATCGGGAAGTCTATACAGGATTCCTACAAGTATAGGCTAGTATAGTTTTTGGAAGTAAAATATCTAAGACTACGTTTTCGATTTCGTTGGAGAACCCGCTCCTAACTTTAAAGGCTATGTCATTTTTTATGTAGCAAGCTACTCCTTCCCCGTGCCTATTGCGATCGGACCTTATTAACTCATATCCGTCAATGTTTATCTCATCATTAGGTACAGTAGCATCAAGTTTAGTCTCTGTCAAACCGATTAAAGTGGCCTTTAATTTCTTTACAATTTCTAGAAGTTCGTCAATTTTAGATAAAATACTGTTAACATTTAAATGGATAAGATGTAGTCCACGTTTATTGAAAACCTTCCGAGTATCTTTATTGGGGCAATTATCCAAATTTTTCGACTCTGGCATATTATCCTTAAGGTCTTCAGGATATTTTAACGGGTAATGATAACTTGAAAAGGGAAGCTGGTCCCAATTGTTATCAGACAGTTTGGTTTCCTTACTAACACTAGATAGGCATGATTGGAATGTGAAGTTAATCACTTCTATATTTTTTGAACCCCCTGTATGCTTTTTTTTGGGGGGGGGGATCCCTAAGTTACATTTTCTACATGGTATTTGTCTACTCCTCACTTGTTTACTACAATTAGTGCATGGGTAATTTATTGGCCCAGGGTGTATGTTGATATCTCCTGGAAGTAGCAGAATGAATTTTAAGTATGCAAAGTTTTTCCTAAATTTTAAATTGGACAGAGCATAAATAGATGACTGTTCTCTTAGATGGTTTGATAGTATGTTTTCAACGGCGATAAGGTATTCATTGGTAAAGATCCCCAGCTTTTGGTAAATTTTCGTGTCATTTTGACTTTTTGTAATTTATTTAGTATCGTATGATATGATTATAAGGAGAAATATGATTATTTTCGGTAAAATGTTGAATCACATTTTCAACATACTGAATGGAGTAGAAGCCCAGACATTGCGAAAGAAAGATAAGCGACTGCTAATGAGAACAGAAATGCCGGTGTGGATGCTTGGTGTGTCATTATAGGAAAAATATAAAAACGACGACATCAGGAACATGAAGGATTCACATGCACAAGACAAAATTAAGGGAAACAAGTCCAAGATGATTTGGACATACAGCATGGAGAGGGGTAGGAAAGGGAGTACAAAGAGCCGGAATGGTATCAGTGCCGGATAGAAGATCTGTTAGAAGACGCAAGGTAAAATAATGCGCAGTAATAAAGAAAGACATGGAAATAAAGGGCTAGAAAGAAACGATACAATGGATAGGATTCGGTGGCGTGAATGCTTTTGTGCTGGTGACCCGCAACGACATTATAAACAGCGAAAAGGAAAAGAAGAATGAAAGGACCGAGCAACTCTTACAGGCATCCCAGCCTCTTTAGCTTCATTAACTGGCTGCGCCCGTGTACATTTTTAATTTATGGGTGAGAAGTAAGGGGAGTTTTGTTTTTGGATAATTACAATGAGCTCCGTTCAGAAACGCTGTCAGGTTTTCTCCGTCATGTCCATTTTTTACGCTACCAAACATGGCCTTTAGGCTTTACTCATTTCTTAATCGAAGGTTGCAAATGAATTGTGGACCAATAAAGATGGAAATTAAAAAACACTTTTTATCTAGTGAAATATGCTAGAAGTAAGAAAAGTTTATACGTCGGGTCCCTTTCTATTGACAACGGTGTTCAACCAGCATGTGTTCATCCTACTTCCAATTTTATCTCCCTTTCATATTTTTCAAGTCCTGATGAATCACTTTCTCTGGTCGCTATAGACATATCCTGTATTTTCTGCGAAACGGTTTAAGCGGTTTTTTAGGAAATGAACTTGACGAACATTTCAAATCCTAGCTTCCCAAAGCTTTTCAATAATTTATCTACTAGACATTGGTAGTTCGGTGCTTTCTAGTTACCAAGAACTTGGTTACCAACAGTAACAAATGACAACCATGTTATCTACTCATCATTATTCATTGTTAGACTGGTTGGGTTGTTTGGGTTGTTTTAAGTCTGTGTGTTTCATGAGTTGCTTTGTCTGGGATCCATCAGAGACACCAGCTGTTGTTTTTTCGTAGAAAATACAAAGAATGTTCGGCAGATATATTAGTACAATTCCTGGCCTCTGTTAAGATTTTTTACAAACTGTTTCATTAAGCCTGACGTGATGTGAAATGGCCAGAGTAAAATACTTGAACCATCAAGTATTTACTGGAATAAAATACTTTCTTTTCCAGCACAAATCTGCAACTTAAGAGGTCGATCTCTTTTTACCCGATTGTCCCCCATGCATAAAAAGCAGGGGTTCTTTGTAAACCCTCTCTGATAGCCTGAAAGATAGCTCATTAACTGCAAATCTACACATATGATCTATTTGTGCTCATTGTAAGGAAGGAGACTAATTTCCTTGGATAAACTCTAGTAATGTTTTTAGACCAGCAGAATGGCCTATAGTCAATGACCTGAACTAGTTTTCGCTGTGGAGGAGAACACATTTCAAGCGTTTCGTTGAACCATCTAAAAAAAGTTACCAACCTTTTACACTATGTTCAATTAAACCTAAAGCTATAAGCAGACCTGGAATTCTGTTGTTATGAACAAAGTTACTGTCAATGCTAATGACTTGCAAGAGCTCATTTTTCTCTAACTCTGTAGCAGAATATTTTAACACAGTGCGGTGCGTGATTATTTTTTATTATAGGGTATGTAGGGATAATGATTTCATCTATTACTGATATGTACAAAATATGTAAATTAACATCTTTAAATTTACTGAACAATTTTTAGTAACTTCCTGATGCATTTCACAAAGAATAACTGTTTGAGGCCTTGCACACTTAAAACGCAAAATTGAATTGACTATGGATGGTCTACTACAGTATATGATGACAATAGAATAACAGGAAGGAAAGTACACATACAACAGAGCATACAGGCGTAAAAGATAGGTAACAATTTAAATCAATCCTTGAGAAGAAAGTTCAAATTTCTATTTTTCAGGTTTGCAAATTTATTTTTAACTTTATTATTAATTTCTTTTACTTCTGTTATATATTTGGCATGAGGTGTTAGCATTGCCAGAACATTTAATTCATTGTGTCCCATTGAATTTCTTTAAAAAAGCATTTATTTTCTTAGTGATGAAATATTGCAATGCATCAATTCTTTCCAGTCAGCACCTTCTATTATACCCTCCTAACATAGAAACTCCACCATTGCACAATGCAGTAGAGAAAATAGGGGCTGAAATTGTGTGACATGGTTTCTTCCTGATGACTTCATAAAACGTTGAATCCAGAAAGGAGCTGTTGGCTGGAAGGCAAGTATAAACAACTCAATGTTACTTTTTTTCTTTCAGTTCTGGAAAACAGTGTCCTTGAGTCCGCCTTCTAGTCAGATTGCAGATTATCAACTCCACCTTTTATTGCCTGGATAGTTTCAATACATGCATTGGCGGCATAAAAAATGTATGAGATACTAGATCTTCTAGATTTAAATATTTAAAACAAAAGCTCGATTTTAGGAAAGATTCCATAAAATGTTTGCTTGCCTCAAATATTGAAGCATTACCCAAATTTTTTCATTGATTTCAGTAAAAAAATATTCAGTTAAATCTTTCATTACAAAAATGATGTTTGTAATTCTATTGTGTAAACTCTATCTTGTTGTAGAATCTCTTGTTACAATTAGAAAACATTAAGAACGAAGATAAATTTACAAAAGCATTTTTATTGAAGAAATAGATGCTGTAATTTTTTGCATGTTTAAGTTCAGCTGATATATATAACTGTGGACGAATCACCCTACAAATACACCCTTTTTAGGCGATTTTTTTTTTACTTTCGTTGGCCAAATTTTCTTAAATAAAAAAAATTAAATGCATGATTTTTGTCTTGATGTTTTGTCTTGACTGTTTGATGGAAATATCCTTCAACTGACGAGGATGTGGACTTTTTACATTAATCTCTTTCTCTGTAGTCAGACGAATGAAAGTATTTTCCAAAAGATAGTCAATGTTATTAATATCTTTTCCCAAAAGGGCACATCAACTTGATAAAAATATATTCTCGATAAACTCCATCAAATGTTCTCTGTTTACCTTTATGAACAAATACCAAGACAAACACATTGCTCCATGATTGAAAAGACATCCACTCAAATAACTATGCAGGCAGCGTCGGATTTTGAGTTAAGTTGAATTAAGTGAGGCAAAGCAAATGAGTCCCGAATGGTAATGAGATTCACTACGAAACACAATAAGAAATGAAATAGGATGAGTAAAGAAAAGAATCATAGGTTTTATGTTTTGAAATGCAGTGCATGCTTTGCGATGAATCAAAATTACTAATATCAAAAGCACCTTTCTATAAAATTTCGTTAGGAATTGAACAAAGAGAATGTTGAACTTTGTGTTGATCAAAAATGGCACCTGTTTGCTGTTTGTCAGGATATGAGAATTACAGCATCACAGCAGTTGTTGTTTTAGGTGAGTCACTGAATTAAGACCAAATTATGTAACAAACAAATTGAAGGCAAGCTACTTGAAATTTCTTTGTGGTGCACGAGGCCATCAGCCCCACACGATTCTTTGCCACTATTCTAGTTCTTAGTTAGCTTTTTTTTAATTTAACTTGAACCCAAAAGTTTCGCGACTTTCTTTGACAGATTCAGGTCTCGAACAAAGTCTTTCAATTAACACTGACTAATGCGAGTTGGGAAGTCATTGTCAAAATGTTGAATTCTGAGCCTCCCAAAACTGTTTTCCATGTGGTAACTTCAGAAGATGGATTAGGTAAGTGGAAGTACTTAAAAGTGTAAATATTCCAAGCTTAAATAAAAGTTTCTACTCACAAGATAACAAGGGACACGTCCTGGTGTATTAGTCCTGGCTACTGTTCACGAAAAGTCAACAACCAAACACAATACAGGAAAACATTTACTAAAGTGCAAGAAACTACGATTATACCCAACCTAAACGTGAGAACACTTAACACATTCTCCCAGTGTAAAACTGGTTATGTCTGCCAAATCACTTAATGACGGTGTCATTGGTATTTAAGACCCCCGTTTTATCATCAGAATGTAGATATTAAATATCAGGATGTTGGAAAGGCTGGAAATTTATTTCGGCCTCTCCTTGGTAAAATTCCATCAATAGCACCATTACCGGAGTCCTGAAGTTCTAGAACCCTATCCCACAATGATAAAACTGAACCAAGAGTACTGCTTGCTAACTCCAAAAGTAACCCAAAGAGCACCATAGTCTCATATGCTATAGCCCGACAGATGCATCTGATGAAACAGAAATTCATAACTTCTTCCAAAGCTCATCTTTCTAAATTTGCAAAGTACCGAAACACAAATTTTTATCATTGAGAAAAAAACCCGTCGCCCATGCCAGTCAAAGTGACGGTCGCATATTTCCTTATCATCCTACTACTTACAGTGATTTGATGTGAAACGTCTTCAAACATTTTGAAGACTTTATACATCAAAAGCACCATATCTGCCTTAACCTTCACTTTCAAAAGAAACCCAACAAGCTGTAGACATATAACTTCAGTAAAGGAGCAAAAGCACCACTTGACTACTAATTGAACAATAAAAAATGAATCAACAGCATTGAAAACTGCGAAGCCTACAATTTCTTTAAGAGGATATCAGATTAGAGATTAAACGATAATTTGCAGGAGCAAACAAACAGTTCTCTCTTGCCTGAAAAAAACCTCAAATGGGATTACAGATACAAAAAGAAAAAATAAATCAAAGCTTGGAGCTATGAAACAAAAGGAGTGACTGAAACGTTGGAAAGACTATTTTGAAAGTTTGCTTGGCAAATAGCCAAATGTATCTGATGGTGCTGGTTACGCAATTGTCCCTGAACCTCTAGACATTAAGCTAGGGAACTTCACAGTTGATGAATTGACATCTGTTTTAAACACACTGAAGAATAGAAAAGCCACTGTATTTGAAAATATTTCTGCAGATGTTTGAAAGACAGTCAAGATTAAAGATATCCTGTTGTAAACTTCCAATGCAGTATACAATCAGGATCCAATCAACAAATAGATACGAGGCTGTATCCTTCCTTTTCCCAAGAAAGGAAACCTTTAGGACTAGTTGGTAACTTCAGAGGCATCACACTAATTGCCCTAACATTCACATCTATTTTCCGTATCAGAATTCAGCCAGAAATACAACCGGTTTAAAAAAGGAATCAATATTTTTTCCGAAAGGATAGATAAAGGTAGGGTAGATATTGGCAAATCGCCGCAAAATAGAAGAAGTCAGATACAAACGTTTTGAAGCAATGTTATTCTCTATTGACTCTTACAATGCTTTCCTCTCAGTTTATAAAGCTAGTATCCAAAGTTTTATCACCAGATGGTGACGCAGATTCTGTTGACACCGTAGCAAAAGTATTACCAGGAAATATGTTATCGTCTTTTTTGTTTGAAGGATAAGTGTAGTGAACTAGGACTTACTCTGTACAAAGCCAGGAGAAGAAGACAAATCTTGCAAACACCATTATAAATGCTGACTTCGGCCATGACGTTGTATTATTTCTGCAAATGTGAAAGATGCTTAAATAATACTCCACAATCTTGAACAAACAGCTTGTGATGTTGGATGATTTATCAATGCAAAAAGATAGAATTCATTTCTTTCAACATTGATAGATTCATTGATGACACTACTGTAAACCACCTGAAAAGTATCGATACTTTCACCCTTCAGTAACACTGAACCTGCTGAAAAAGATATTGACATACAAATTGGAAGAACATTGGTTGCATTTGGTGGGTTAAGTGAAATTAATAAATCTGAATCAAGTGACAACTTCAAGGGGAAATTTTTCTTGAAGTAGTAGAGTCAGTCTTTTTATATGGTGAACCTTCATGGACAGCTAAATGATACCTGCACTGGAATAGTAGGTACTATATCATACATGTCGTGAAAGAAACTTTCCATTAAGATGCTACTGTATGTTTAACTTTCATGTTTACCATCTGTACATAGAGGAAGATGTACAAAAGTGGCGGGACACTGTTGAAGAAGCAAGAGTAAAGTTGTAAGCGATCTTCTATTATGAATACCTCAACATGGAAAATACTTAAAGGGCGACCGTCAAAGACCTAAACAGACCTAACTTTGGGAGGATACTGACAGCCCACCAGGAATTTAGCAACAGTGATGGAAGGTCGTGACAAGTGGAGAAGAAGGACTATACTTATCCGTGGAATTAAAACGACTCGGAAAGGAGAATTAGGCATATTCGGATGGTGCAGGTAGATCAACAGAATGTGTTATTTGTATGTGAATAGAATTCAGATCAAAATAAGACAAGTTTTGCTTGTTATTATCAAAAATTCTTCTTGTTTTCAACAAACAAAAGTAGCAGTCTGTGATGTGGCCCCTATGTTCTCTTCACACCGTTGGTTTACCCAACAACAAAGGTCTCTTCTTCCTTTTGCCCAATGGCGTAGTATCTCGAAACACGTCTTCCAGGCGATATCAGGAGCCCATAGTTTGTCTTGTTTCGGTACCTTTAATTGGAAATACATGTAATAAACTTGTCTGATAAATGTGTTGATACATATCTTCTGGTGTTGAAGGGTACATCTACCACGTATGTAACACAATACATCAGGAGTGTTGAGATACTTCCTCCTAAGGCCATGCATCAAATATAAAAATCATATTAAAAGATGATTTAGTAATCGAATTATCAAGGATCACAGATGTGCATTTCAATCAATAGACAAATGGAAGATTTGACGAATTGGAGCCATACATATGACCTAATAGGATTGTTTCGGTAGAAGTAGCGAAAGTAATACATAAGGTTGAAACATTACTTAATTCCTACCTTTGGGGAAGCTGAATCGTGAGAACAGTTAAGAAGAGTTTTATAAAGATGAGATATTAGCCAAGATATATTTTCTCGTAAAGGTACACTTCAAGTTTTATTGGGACATTACTTGACTTCCGACCTTCTGTAAACATATGTTCAGCAGCTGTACAGCCGCTGTCTGGATTTCTGGTCATTTTTTTGTTGTTATTCTTGTTCAAAGTTGTTGAAATGGTCTGTGAATGACTTTTTGGGCTTTGTATGTGCAGCTACTTGTATTTGTTTTAAGCTTAAGAAATTACCAAAGGCTTTTGTGCTCATACTATGACTGAGGGAACAGTGTCGAAAAACAGGGGGAAAAGGTTAAAGCTGTGGAGACAAATTTTGACTTGATAGTAAAAGCATAAGTTCAAATTCAAAATCATCGCTATGGACTTGGATAAAATGAACTAAAATTTTTAAATTTGAAAGAGGTTCAATTCTGTTCATCAGCTTTATTCAGTACGATTGACCAGAAATGACCTCCTGATAGTCAACTCTCTAGTCAACTAATAATCAATCATATTGTGCTTTTCGGAAGGTCAGCTGCAAAATTTCTCAAATTTGACATATTATTTCTACAGAAAACACATTTTCCTTTACAACAATTTCACAAAAGTAAACAAAACAGCCTGTAAAAATGGAAATTCGTAATACCCTTGGAACAAAGATGTGCTTGAAGCGTTTGAAAACAGGTTTTTTTTCTCTCAGCGACATTTCTTATTATATACTAAAAGTAGTAACTCTGTTAGTATATAACAAACTGTTGTTAATACTCTGCAATCCGTAAGGACAGCACAGGCAACACCTCCACGTGGGTTCTCATTAAATATATTCATGACGCGCATGTCAGAAAGCCGAAAGAAACTTCGTGCTGTGAACACTCAGATCTTCTTCGCCAAATACAACACAATGATTATCTCGGGGAATGTGAAAACTTTGTACGAGTCCGGGAGCTATATCAAAAACCTTCGTAAGAGACCACAAGGAGGGATAAAGGAAAAGAAACAGAATGACTAAAAAGTACCAAGCAACATTTTATGACGATCAGGAGTTACAAGACGTATTGGCTCTAAATTTCAAAGTCCTGGCCAGGGATTGAGCCTACAGATAATTACTCCCATATTTACTCCTGAACTCCCCTTTACTAAAAAAGCTATAGAGCCATCTCATATTCCATCTTACAATACATTCAAAGAATTGTAGAAACCATATAAAAGCATAGACTCCAAATTGTCAACATGAACAGATGATAACAAGTAAATATTTCATTAATACATCAAGCAAATACAATATGCGGATCATAAATGAGCAAAAGTAACATTAAAAGTCAATGAAAATACATCGGCTCTTTCAGTATACACTTTGTAATTGGGTAGCTAGTAGGGGCATTGTGTTCTGTAAAGATTGAGATGTAATATAATCGGTTTTTGAATTAAACGATCAATTGATTCATCAATGAAAATCATATTGAATAATGCTAAAAAATTTTTAGACCGAATGCCATGACTGTTCTTGAATTCCAAAAATCTCCTTTGTTCCAGCTTCATTTCGTTTACAGCCACATCGGATGCGGCATAGAAAATAAGCCAATTCAAAAAATAATAAAATTACTTTAATCAGCAGAACAAGAGCAGCAAATATTGACACTAAAAAAAACAAAGGAGGCATATTCCATGTCCAAAATTCAGATGGGATATTTCGATTATAGACGTTGTGGTCGTAAATGAGAACATGAAGAGTAGCCAACATTAATCCAACGTAACCCAATTTCGATTCCACAAAGTTCCACCTTTTTAAGCTAACCCGTGCATCTTTTATCGGAAAAGAATATATTCCAAGAAAAGAGAACAAAGCAAGTGCCAGAATACCAAAGAGTGAAAATACCTTTCCATTAAAAGTGAAGTGGGAAAAGGCTGCCTCCTTCATTTTCGGGAATATCAAATGGAGGCACAGAGATTTAACTTGTTCAGTATCTAGCACAATCACCCCTAAAACGCCATGAATACAAGCAAAAAACAAAGCAAAGATCCCAATGTGTTTACGAGATTTTATCCATTTATCTAGCCATTTTGGAAGTGACAGATGCATCGTATCACGAAATATTTGGATAAAGCCTACCAAGCACTCTGGAAGATAAACCAAACTATACATGCAAAGACTGATGCAAGCACTGATTCGACTTTCGTGGTATAAAAAAGATTGGTTTGGACGTTTTGATCCCTTCTTCTCTGATGCAAAAATACGAAGACTATAGTAAATTAAAAATATGCATGTTACAATCTTAGTAACAACAAAAGCATATTCTAATTCTGAAAATGGTTTCAGATTCTTCCTCTCTACGTTTGCAGTACTCGTGAGTTTTCCATTGTCAACTCCCCGGAATCCAGCTTCTTGCCAAAGCTGCCTAATTTTGAAACGAGAGTCTTGGTTGTGCCCACAAATATACGTTTTTTGACCTTCTCCGAATACTTTATTTTCCAATGCCCATGCGGAGAAAGTATTAAGAGCCTTAACCTTGAAAGATTTGCATGGTGTGGATCTTGACACAAAATTACAACGAGGTTGCGATGAAGTGTTCGGATTACTAAAATCCACAAGAACGTTATTTGCCAAAAGAGATTTTAAGTCTGGTAGAAGTTGCTCATAACTTTTCACAGGAATATAAAGGAAAACACTCGAATCTTCTCTTGCAGCTTCTTCGCATGTGACAAGAGAACTATCTTCTGGTAGAAGTTTTCTCTTGGATAAATCACAGGAACCAAAGCACAGGTATAATCCATGATTACAGAAGTAGATTTCCTGGACGTTTCCATAAGTTTCATTTTGAGGGACAGACACAACTACGGTATCTTCATTCCTGTTACCCTTTCCTTTTCCTTCTTTAAAATTACCCTTCATGTTATGTTCAATAGATCAATTTATTGAGAGAACGTCAATTTCATCGGTAACTTTAAAATTGATTGGTTTATGTCAGTCAATCCACTTCTTTCTCAAATTTTCTGAAAAAGAAAATAAACAGAATATGAATCTGTGGGGTGTAAAATTATCACTACGTAACATTTATTTGCTTGACTTGCACCTTCCTCTGTGATGTAAGTCAAAAGATTTTATCAACTTAACACTCAGAAGTAGATGCAATTTCAAAAGGGAGTACAACTTCTATTTTTTGCCTCTGTTAATAACGTGGTATGGTTTTTCAGTATATTTCGTACTACAGTAAGACCATAAGAAATAAAAACGTTACCTTGATTTTAGAATAAGGAGTGTTCACCGAGAGTACATTCCTTTTTAAAAAATGGTACTTATTCTTGTTTCTAAAATCACCAAGGAAAAATGGGTGTACATATGTAACAAACCTAGGACATAGAATTTTCAAAGAGAATTGGGTTTTTGCCCATTCTCAGAGCATTTAGAAAAAGGAAAATAGGAAACATGTGCGAAAACACTTACCTAGCTTGTAGCATGTAACTTGTAAAAGACATTTGCACTTTATTCGTCAAAGTGGAATGTCATTAAAAGAAGTGAAATAAAACGTACATTGTAAGTGAACGAGCACTTTTATCAAATAGTCTGAATTAGGATAAGTACCACTTTTTATATAGGAGTGCACCCACCCGGGGAATACTGCAATAGTAAAGAGATTTTGATTACAGTCATAATTATGGAAAAATATCATTTAACTAAGTGCTATTTATAGAGCTGATAAATTTCTAAAAAAAAGAGAAATATTGTTGTCCCTACTTTTATAATTAAGCTTTATCGTTTGAACCCAAAATAGTGTATAATGATAGTTTTGGATAAAAAGTCGTTAAATACAATAGCAATACAAGTCTCTAAGTGTTTTAATAATATTAAATTATCTTATTGTTCTTTTGTACTTAAACTTCAGGGGTTTTAGAAAAGGAAATTGTCACACAATACAGATATTGCGTCTCTTCCTGAAAATTATTGAACGTTATAAATAACCCTGATGAAAGGTTTGGTTTAAGGAAAAACCAGTCTTACAATAATAATCCTATGCAAATACACTTTTAGGGTATAATATTTGAAAGACTGTAATAACGCACAATATATGAAACAAAGAGCTTAATTTGACGCTAAACTCCTTCCTTATCTCCGAATTACCATACTAGCGAAAAGCATAGATCAATATTTCAAGGATTTAAAATTTAGTTTCACCGTTAGCAAGGCTAACAGACACTTAAGTGTAGAGGATTAATTTTTCTGTCTGGTACTTTTGAATTATACTATCTATAATTTTTATTTATTGCTTTCACCCCTATCACTGAAGAAGGATAATAGAGAAATACAAGTGTCTTTCTTCTATCTTAGTTTAATTGATTTTTTTTCCATATATTTTTCTATATAAGCAATTCGAAACTCATGTCAATAATGAATCTTTTTAGCCTATGTATAGTGCCATATTTAAAATCTTATGTCAGACGTAATGTGCTGAAGTTGTGTCGTATGATTGAAAAACCTATACATTCTAAGCCAATTTTTTATGATGGTCGGATAAGGAAGAGTAACCAACATAAATGTTGGATTACCATATTTCAGTATAGAGCATTTCCATAGACACAATTGTTGATTATGCCTCTTGTAGCTTCCGTGAGAACTCACTGGGGAACAGTTACTACTTAGACCCATAAACTGTATGAATGTAAAGTACAAAAACTACTTCAGATATGCTGTAATATGTTTTGCTATAGTATAGTATATTCAAAATTAAAAATAACTTTATTTCAAATAAACATAAGCTTTTCATTTAGAAAACATCTTCAGTGCTAGATGACGAGTGGGTTATAAAGCTAGGTTACAAAATATAAAAATCTTATAACAATACAAAATTTGTTATAAAGACAATGGAGGTAAGAATAGTTTGTATTAATATCAACTGCATATGAAATCAAAACTCGAAATTTTCGAAACAGCTTGTGAACATCAACCAACTTTTTCCTCAACAGCCATTTGCTGCTTAAGTGTCGGGTCTGTCAAGTTGTGGCAAGACAGCATAGCTTTGCGATATGCTGCTCCACCCCCACCCCCAATGTCTCTTCAAAATAGCTCTGTACACCAACAACATTTGGCAACCATTGTAGGAAGGAATCCCAGCTCAGTTTATTGAGGGCCTATCCGAGGAGCAACCAGAATTCGATTCCAGTTTACGTCACTGTTTTGTCTTTGGAAACCTAATGGATGACGTGGCCAAGATCAAGTGGGCATAAAAAGTATACACAGGAAGTTTCCACCAAAAGAACCTCTCGGTTGTCTCCCTATAGCAAAAAGTGTTCTGCAAAAGATAGCAATATTTATGGTGCCACTACTAGGCTCTATTTGACTTTCTTAAAGACCAAGGTGCTATATTATTACATGTTTGCTAGCTGTGTCAGTTTATGGCTGAAGAATTCATGAAGCTCTACAGGGATACTGTTGAGGCCAGTCACGGTCTGCTTCTCGGTGGACATGAAAATTGACAGAAATTTGCGCCTCATGTTTAAAAAGGGGTGGCGCGAATGCTAAAAAGACGCTTACGACATATGAGGCCAAATATATTCCAGACAGCGAAGTTTATACATGGACCTACATGTCTACTTGGAGAAGTGCTTGAAAGTCTTAGCAGAACCTAGAGGTAGGATTCGGAAGGGGAAGTCTGGTCTTGTACTTTCGCTGCTTCGTTTTCTTTGGGATGTTGCTATACATAAAGCATAGGTTCTTAGAGAAATTCCTAGTTCTCAGTGTTTGATATACGTTGTGTTTAAAACAGCGAGTTACTGTCAAACGAGCATGTTTGTTCCTGTTACAAGATACACCCATGCATGGAGACTAGCTGAAGATATATATAAATAAATATACATAAGGTAAAACACGAAAAATAAGAATGTATATTGCTCTGCTATATGCATTGAGCATTTTTGATACGAATACACAAAATAACACAAATATAAATATATCTATAAAAATATATCTATAAATATAGACATATATCCCAAATTTGAACCTGAAACATGAAGACTGTCTTCCACTCAAGACTGGTCTTAAAGTCTTGAAGTTGCTTCAGGAGGTAATGAGGCCCGCGATGCCGCCAAGACGCCTGCGTTGCACCACAAGAAATAACACACAGCTGAATATATGACTAGTTTTGCTTTTGGACCCATGTGCATTGCAGGTGAGACGACATTGGTGTCGAAAGTTCCTGCTCCCGTCGGTGTTTCTTTGTCTGCAATAGGAGACGAAATGGTATTTGTATCTGCCATAAAGTTATCAAGGAAACTGGTTTTCACCTGCCAATTATTCGGCATAGCATGAAAGGCAGGGACCCTGTTATGTCTGCTTGATCGGAACGTTAATATATAATGATGTGAACAAATTGGAAAAATGGAGAAAAGGGAGAGAGGTCTGATGTTTTGTCACTTAACTGACTTTTGGGGGAGGAGCAAACATTTCTTAGATTGTGGTACCACATGTCACAATGGACTTTATGAAGATTATAGAAGTACATAAATAGCTTTCGAAATATGACCCGCTCATTGAGGCTTAAACAACGCAAGTGCCAAGGAACCTTCAGACATTTTTACGAGTGGGTTATGGGGATTCAAACCATGGCCGCAATTCGGTAATTGAAGCCTGTACCATCGTTGCTTGTGAAGAATACCCTTCCCTGAAATATAAAATACAACATGTAACTGAGACATTTCTGAAAGAAAAGCTGATTTCTCTTCAAATCAGTGATATATGGAGAGCACTACATAACAGCTCCAATCGACACACAGAACAGAGACAACTCACCAGGAAATGTTTCCACACATCATGCTGAACATTCTTATTGCACCCTGCAAGTCAATTAAAACTCCACGACATTACCTCTCTTGGCTGCCTCGCATGAGGAGACCTGGACTAATGGTTAGTGCAGTAGTATTGCAAACCAGAATTTTAAAGTTTGAGGCTGAGAGTAGCGAAAAACCTTGCAACTTTGCCGAAAAGCATAAGCCCTTGGTTTGGTGTCAGGAAGAGCACCGGCACAACAACCCTAAATAACACACAAACAGAAATTATATGCCTGTAGGCATGACGAGACAGAGAGACAGACCAAACAATGTTAGGCTCAAAGGAGAGCATTTTGCTTAAGCAAAGTATCTTTCCTACTCTTTGGCTTATGAACATTTCTCCCGTGTGCCGTAAATCATTCATTGCCAATCAGCGTTTAAATTTTTTCTCATGTGCCATTTTGCTTGCTGTATGTTGTGGAGGATGCAATTTGCTTGCTACTGACAAAGTCAGGCGCAAGAGGATCTCCGCAGAAGCTTACATTGTACGAAAGGATTTTTTTCAATATTGATAATTGAAAATCTATTTACTGTAGGTTTCATTCCTGCGGAACTAGACGTTCTTTATTTCCTACTGTCAAGCCGCAAAGAATCTTAAAAATCTTTTGCTGATTCTGCCCATCGTTATTGCTTTTCTATTTTTATGCTTTCATTTTCAATTTTACTTGCTTCTCAAATTTCTTACCTCCCTATGTGAGAATTTCTTTTCTAACTTTGAGTTTTCTTTTATTTAGTATTGGTTTCATTTTTGACAGCATGCCAGATTTCGATGGAACGTGTTGAAAGCCAGCTTTTATGGCCCCAGCTTGAAAAATCAGGTTGTTCCATGATTTTCAAGGCAGAATAACACCGATCTGGTACTGGATCGTGTGTAGAATTATAAGGGCGATGGGGGTTACCTATTTCCAAACTATGCTAAAATATTGCCTTATTGACTGACTTTGCTTGTCAGCAGGACAATAAAATTTAAAAGAAGAATGAAAGAGAAATAATTCTGTTAACGAATGGCCTTGAATTCTTCTTCAAAATTGGCTAATTTTGAAAGCAATGCCACTAAAAATGCAGTTCAAAGTGACAATCAACCCTGTCGTTTGGATTTAAAACAGTTTCTATTTTTTGTCGCGTGTCTCTTGTTGCTGACTAATCAATGGTCTTTGCTAAGTTTTAACTTGGGGATGTTCTGAACCACTAGGATATGGAAAGGCTTGACTGAGCTGTTTTAAGGTGACAAAACCTCTAATTCTCGTACAAAGGAGTATTATGATAGTGGCAAAGCGAGATATTTTGCCCTTTACATTGCCATAGTTATGGGGAAAGGTTCAAATAGCGAGATTTTTAAGTTCTTTTACTCAGGTTTAACTGGAAACAAATCAGAATAGTCATTAGCTTGTAAGGTAGCTTGTAGGCAAAAGGCAGCCAGTTGAATGATAATATCTATAAGGTAGCCAGCCATTGCATTGCTGTATACTTTAGCATTCGTTCCATTGTTAATCATAACTTTTCTTCAAAGTCATCGTGTGACCTTTCAGGTTATCGTTACTGATTACATTTTCTCAGATTTTGTCACTTACGACAAAGTATAAAAGTAAATATTTGTTAATGTTAATTTTTCGATTCCGTGAAACAGTATAAGATAAAGAGCGTGGTATAATTATATATATATATATATATATGTATAGCTGATGAGTGTAAGACACGAAACTTTAACTTCTATACAGAAGTTTTGAGTTTTCTCTTTTACCTTGTATATTCGCTCTGGATTTCCATCGAGCATTGTAAATGGTAACAGAAGAACTCTAATATTTTCAATTGTTTATTTAATTATATATTATATATATATAATTTTATATATATAAAGATAATATATATACATATATATATATAAATATATATTCGACACAGGAAATATGCCAAACCAACACTGACAAACTCCTTCAGCTAATAACAATAATATTTGACACAGGAAATGACTAAAGAAAGTATGCCAACATTTACTTGAGTAAAT
>RDPX01000020.1:3895853-3946158 GCA_003991215.1 Morbakka virulenta
TTTGTCTGGGTTAAACGCGTCCATCTGTTCTTCCAACACTGTCAACCCATCTCCTTTAACCATTTTCCCTTTGTTGAAGACTATTTCCGCACATTTGTTTACTCCATAGCAAGCTCCAGTGTCCATACTCGCTTTTACTATCATCTCGTTGACAATCTCGAGTTTTTGGTGGCTTTCTTGGTAGATCTTCAAATCATCAATAAAAAGACTATGTGCGGTGTGTTATGTATTATTATTATTAATATTATTATTATTCTTAATATTTCGAATATTGACCAAGGATATATACATTTCAGAAATGCATCTGTTATCAATATGTGTGCTTGAAAAACAAAAAGGAAAACACAAAAAATATACGAGAGAAAATAAAAGGTTGTTTACGTCACCAATCTCTTACAGATGGTCAAAACTATCTCCTGACAAATTTTTCTTTGAGTCATTTGGATCATATCTCGAGTAATTGCGACATTTAATTGTTCTGCCTTTAGTTTTTCGATTATTCATTTTTCGCACACAGCCAACAAGATGGTGGTCACTCAAGCTTAACGGAACAGTAATTTCGGCTGCGATATTCTCGCTGACAGTTGTTAAAATAACATCAATTCAAGTTGAAGTGTCCTTTGTAATTTGCGTGGTAACCATTTGCTGATACTTATACGCTGAAAGAAGCAACTTTAATTCTCTTGAGTTGTTCTTGATAAGGTAGTTGGCATTTAAGTCCCCTAGGAGTATAACTTCATTGAACAGTTCAGTGATGACAAAAATATGTCAAATAATTCTGTAAAATTTTCTGTAAGATATAGCAATGAATCCGAAGGTCTGTAAGCTGTGCAGATGAGAAAGTTTTTAGCATTTTTAACGATAATCTCAATGCATAAAATTTCTAGATCATCTCTCTCCAGGTGATTTCTCTTTTTCCATGTGATGCTATTAGATATGTAGACAGCCACGCCACCACCAATGCCATTTTCTCGTGGTTTTGATACAAATGTATACGCCGGTATCGAAATTAACTGCTCGTTGTCATTGTGCGTTTCATGTTTTTCAGATAGTCTGAGTATGTCAATGTTTTTGTACTTTTCCAAAACAACAGAAAAAGTTGCAAAATTTTGTGAAAGTCCTCTAATATTCTGATGTATGATTCTCATGCCCCTCATATTTGAAATTCACCCATATTTATGGGTCCTGGACATAATTTGATATCTCCACTCAATAAAAGTAACAATTCCATAGCAATGTTTCGTCTCAGCCGCAAACTTTTATTTTCTTGTAAAATATCGTTTTTAACAACCTCTCAGCTATTTAATAATTGAGATAAACTCCTTTGCAGGGATGGTTTTGGAGACTAGAAGTCTGTAGCTCAGAAAAAACTTACTGCTGGTCACATTATAAAGCTCCTATATATATGGTTTTTGCTGGGTCCATAAAGTAAAGAAATTTTAATCTTTTAAGACAAAGATATAGAAATGGTTTTCTGCAGTCCTGGTGATGTCTGGAAATAACAAAGATCGAGATTGCTCAATTTACCAATCATCTATGGTTCTCCTTAATATGTATACACAAACAGGTGATCATAAGGGACCTAAGTCTTTACTTTCCATTTGCCACAAACAGATCAGGGAGCTTTCGACTTTCTGCGGACATTCAAGAAGCTTTTAATCTTTTCTTTCGTACAGACCAAAAGCCGATCGCTATCAGGAAATACTCTCATCTGTGAATGGTATTCACAGACAAAGACCAAGGAAAGACACCAAAAAAAGTTTGCAAGGCTGAAAAGGAACTTATCATCAGCACTAACCCTCACCGATACGTATCACTTAATTGTTAACCTGTCTACTCAGACACTGTCATCAAGAGAGGAACCCTTTCCTGTGAAAGCTTTGAACTTCTCTACTACTTCCAAAAACATCTCTGCAAAGAAAATTGCCTAAGTTGTTGAAACAGCAGTAAAAGATTGCCCCAAGAGAGCAGCAGACACAATCCGAGCAAAAGCTTAGCCTTACCCTTCAATCTTCCAAAGAACCCTTCGACAACCTCACTAAAAAGGGAAGATGTGCCATTAAGAACCTGAAGACCGATGATTAGAACTCCATCCTGCCACCTCCCAAAGGGCTACAACTGCCATGAACAAATCAACAATAAACCATATACCACAGTTAAATGTAACCCAATTAACTCGGTCAAGACAAAACTATGCAAAACACTAATCGTATTACAGGAGAAGCGTATTCTTAATAATTGCCTCTATCACAGAAGAATACTCTTTACCAGGGTTCTATGGGTTACTAAAAGTACACAAAACTAAGGTACCAATAGCTCCAATCACAGCTTACTTTGTAGTCCCTTTCATTAGATTTCACATTATAAAGATGGCCTGTTATATCTATACACAAAAAAAGAAGCCACACCATTGCAAAACCAGTGCTAATTTTTCACCCTTCATCATACAGTATAGAATCCGGCAGATGAAATCGTACTCTCCTTTGCTGTTACATTATTACAAGTACTCCCATTGAGGACANAGAATACTTTTCACAATTTAATCTAGTTCGTCTATTTCTCCATTTCCAAGATGAACTACATTCATCACATACCTTGCCACTGGTATTATACGGCAATTTATAGCTTTCATCAAGTTTTGATCATTTAGGTTAAGTCCTACTAGATGGTCCATCCTCTTTCGGACTTCTTTCTTCACTCTCTCCATTACTCTTTTTACATCGATTTTATCCGCTTGTTCACACCTCAGAAATTTGTAAATTTCGTTTTGTCTGAGTCAAACGCGTCCATCTGTTCTTCCAACACTGTCAACCCATCTCCTTTAACCATTTTCCCTTTGTTGAAGACTATTTCCGCACATTTGTTTACTCAGTTAAATACCACAGTTAAATGTAACCCAATTAACTCGGTCAAGACAAAACTATGCAAAACACTAATCGTATTACAGGAGAAGCGTATTCTTAATAATTGCCTCTATCACAGAAGAATACTCTTTACCAGGGTTCTATGGGTTACTAAAAGTACACAAAACTAAGGTACCAATAGCTCCAATCACAGCTTACTTTGTAGTCCCTTTCATTAGATTTCACATTATAAAGATGGCCTGTTATATCTATACACAAAAAAAGAAGCCACACCATTGCAAAACCAGTGCTAATTTTTCACCCTTCATCATACAGTATAGAATCCGGCAGATGAAATCGTACTCTCCTTTGCTGTTACATTATTACAAGTACTCCCATTGAGGACACCTTACACATAGTAGAGACCCTACGCGAACAGGATTAGTCATATCATCAAGACCTGCATCATCATCAAAAAGCGGAACATTGCTGAATACAAGATCACGTCTTTGATTGTAAAAATATAGATTATAGACAAGGAAATAATACAAAAGCAAGGAAAAAAGGAAGCAATTTATTCCCTACAGTACCTCAAGCATGTCTTGCACTCCTTCAGAAACATGACCTCAAGCACCATTCCTCAAAACGACTCAATCCATGTCACCACGTAGTTCCGCACTGTCGAACTATAAAAGAGCCATTTACTTTAGTAGTTTGACGATGGTAGGATTCTCGAAATCTAATTATGACATGACAAAGTTTTCATACTTCTCAACAGCTCTCTTTGATCAATTTAGTCAAGAGAAATAATTTAAAGACCAAAACTAGAGCTCCAAATAGCAGTGAGTTTTCTTGTAATAAGTAAGCAAATTTGCTTACAGCACCCATCATGATTGGTGTTAAAAAGCCAGCTGAGAATATTATTTGTGGAGAAACGAATAGCAAAAACTTGTCATCCCTACAACAGAACTTGAAAGACTGTACTCTAGAAAGCGAAATAACTGGACCTTCGTTGCTTAACCGTATACTTTCAGTGACACAGGATTTATTTGGTTGAAAATTAAAGTTATGAAAACAATCTGAACCTCGGGATAGAGATAGATTGTATCGATGAACGGTTGCGTTTCTGAGATGTAATAATCTAATTTGTTTTTAAAGTAAGAATAATTAATTCATCTTTCTTCAATTTTGCAACTATAAGTTACCATTTACCTACAATAAAATTGTTTGAATTGCTGCAAACAATTCTCTCTCTCTCTCTCTCTCTCTCTCTCTCTCTCTCTCTCTCTCTCTCTCTCTCTCTCTCTCTTAGGCCCATTGCGATACTTAACATTCAATATGAAAGGTATCCTTTAAATATTACAAACAGACTTGAGGATTAATCATCTATATTATATAGTGTATAAAATTTATTAGCTTAGCCTAAGGTTATTGGATCGTAATAGATTTAATACAAATCCTCACATAGAACATGATGATGCAATTTAATATCTTTATCTGAAAAGACTTTTTCTTTATAAAGCCCAAAAAAAGCTTATCCCTTCAATTCAGCAGAACCGTTCGGACTTTCATCACCAAAGATCATTTTATTTGATCCTGGTGATGTTCTTGCAGTAAAATCACATAATTTCTTTCCATTACACTAAACACTAGGTTTGTTTGCTTCGGCTGGTACATTCCAGTGAATAGATAAAAACACCATTTATGAAGTTTACCAGGATTTGTTTTTAGTTAGGTAATTTTCATTTGGATTTTTATCATTAAAACTATATGGTCCAATGACGATATGATCATCTACTGTCCCACCCACGACTAAGTGACAGTTAGGTGAGTCTATCAAAACCCCTATTGTCGTTCCCGAAGGGCCCGTTTCTAGTCCCATAAGTTCCATCAAATGAATTAAATTTAAAAAGCAATACAGACATTGACAATATCTTGAACTGGTATTAAACTATTGCCATTTGATGATAAATTAAGATTGATATCACTTATCAATCGTTGATTACCTTTTAAATTAAGATAATAGCAATTATTAATTTTATTTGCTTTTGTACATATCGTTGGTCAGTTCATTTATTTTGTTTGCTCAGCGTGATTTTTCGATAACGTCTGAACATAAAACTTAGTTACTTGCCCTGTTGAACTACCATACGTAGCTCTGGAAGAGCTACCACAGTCTAATTTATCTATTAAGGTACCTTTCTTGTATATTTTTCCCATAAAACAGTTTCACAGAATTGGTCTAATAAATGTGATTTCAACCATCTGAAAGATACTGATGAAAAATCAAATTTCGGTTTATGTTCGAGACTGAAAAGAACATTATTGTTGTTATTGATACCCCTATGGATGCTTCCTCCTTTTGATTTACCAAGATAGTTTCTGTTTAGATAATTTTAATTAACAGCATCTTTCCCAACAACAGGATCCTCGACGTTAACAATGAGTTATCCTTCCATAATCCAACCTTTATGTTATAAAGGAATGACATTATATTGTGTAATATTTTTTTCGTGACTAACATCAAACGCTCCCATTAGTTTATTACTAGGTTATGTAATTTTGAAATAGTTTTTAATGTAGGTTTCGTTGTAATTTGTGTGAAAAAGGTTTAATCATAAAATCACTTCCCTTTATTACTTTTATTGATCCAAAAGGCAATAGTAACCACATAGCAAACTCGTCAGGTTTTGATACTCGCTATTATAATAAACGTAGTTGACACCTAATTAATAATACATCCCAAAGATTTCAACAGAGCAATTAAGACCAAAAGAATCGAGATATTCAATCATATGTGGTTTAATATGTATTGTTATTCAACGAGTTCTAGATCCTTGAGTTGATAATGTGGTAACCCTTTTTAGTTTGATTAACAATCTTATCTCTTGAAAACTCCCAATGAAAATTCTTAATTTGTAAATACTTGATCCAATTCAGAAAATCTATATTACCTAATGGTTTATGAACAAGAATCAGTTTTAATTCTTTCAAAGTAAGAGACCTGATGCTGTTTGTCTTTCTTTTTTCCCCCACCATTTCCAAAAATTAGTGATGGTTGATATGGTACTAACATATCAGGATAAGAAGGGTTTTGAAGGCCTTTACCAAGCTTTCAGTTTTGGAGGCCTTGGCCCTTAAGTCTTCTATTTTGGAGACGGTCACCAAGGGCTTTAACTAACATCAGTATTCAGGTACCAGCAACTAGAGTTCCGAGAAAGCTGCTTCTTTGTGTTTGTGTTGGCCTGATCAATAGTTGGCCACCAGATTGAAGAGCTGTCATAATCTGTTCTCTCTGTTTCTTTATTAGTAGGCTTTTATGTGCAACCAGTTGATTAATTTTGCTTTGTGAAATTAAAAACCCTCATTTTTGGCAAGAACCACTAGGCAATTTTTCCATTCCAAGGGTAGAAAGACTCTTCAAAGCCTAAGTTGCTAAAATAGGAAGTATTTTTTATGCAGTTTTTGTTACCTTTGTTAGTAATTTAGTGCCAAGTGACATCAGGCTAGAGAAAAGCGACCCTCCTTTTTTCACTATATGACTAACCTGGGTTCTTACCATTTTCAAGTCAACAACTTTTGAAGCATTTTTAGCCTTTTGACTTCTATTAATTTGTGCTCTAGTTAACATCAATTCGTCAAAACCACTTAATTTACTATGTGCTAACCTCAATGTGATAGCAGACCGAGTCTTCAATGCTATGGTTATTTCCTCCTTCTGACATTGACTACGATTTTCACTGTACGCATGGAATTCAGTTATATATAATATGTATGTTTTATGATATCATAAATTTCAGATCGAATAACTGTATTACAGTATTAGAAAGAGCACCAACACGAATCTCTCCCTTGTACAAGAGAAGAGGAAAAAGAACATAATTAGCAAATTGGGTACTTGTTAACTCAAAACGAAGTGAACGCTGAAAATAGTTATCTGATTTCTGATCCTAACATGTTAAATCAAAATAAATGATACCATGCATTAATTGAAACAATACCAGAATGATTAAATTATTAGTATCAAGCATGCTAACTGCTCGCTAACTGAAGAAATTTTCTTGTTCTGAATTCATTTCAGACTGATTGATACACCAAACGAAAACATGCTTGGGCCGTCTTATTGAATTTTGAAGTTTAAAAAAACACCTGATTGTTGTTGTTTTGTTAAGCTGACAATTCTTTCCCTGTCGTAACTCCATATGCGTGGAGTGAAATACCTCTTTAGATATAGCTTTGAAACACTTGAATTAAATGTTATCTCAGGAATCCATACTACAAATTTTGTTGTTTTGTAATAAGCATTATTAGCAGGTGTTGAATCATTTCTAAAAATAACATTGTCATCTTCTAAAACAAAAGAAGACTTATAGTTTACTTGAAGGAGTTAATCGATCTCTAACGCCTGCAAAAAAACCCTCTGTTGAGAGGCAGACAAATGTTAGCAACCTGGTTTCCAGGTAGAATAACTTTTCTGTTTTTGAAACCACCATTACTATCTGTTGAACTACTATCTGCATCTCCTTCCGTCAGTCCTCTGCTCTCCATGTCCCGCTTCAGGATGTCCCTCCACCTCAGCCTCTGCCTTCCGACCGATCGCCTCCCTCTAACTGGCTCTCGCCATACCCTCCAGACTGCACAACTTTTATCTCTTCTTGCTACATGCCCAAACCACCTCAACCTTGCTTCCTTCAGAAATGCTAATTTGTGATAAATGCGCTAGATTAATCGATAGCATGAGTTATTATAAACTTCATAATACAAATTTTGTTGGTCTCGTAGAGATTAAGTTATAGAAAAGGCACAAAGAATATAAATATGGTATAAAAACTATACTAATATATATTATATAAATCGATACCACATATGCCTGTTATTTGCTAATTTACTGTAGCCAAAACTATTGGTTCTGGCTAATTATTAGATATCTTGTTGTAAAGATAAGTGTTTTTGTAAATCTTGTCACATCTTGAACATTTGTATTCCTTTTTAACCACTTTTTAACAGCTTCCATCTGGTGTTTCTTTTTCTTAGGAGATAATATATTTTTTCTTATTGTTCGAGCGAGAGAGAACACTATACCACAGCAGTTATTTTGGGAAAGAGTACTATAGTAAGGCAATAGTAGTCATATTGATTAACATTGAGTAATATGGTGAGTAGCAATAATAGTATTAATAATAGTATATGTTGGAGTATAAGTGGAATTACCAGAGCGTTAAAACTGTTTTAATTTTTAAATAGTACCAGATATGAACAAATGTATTACACAATTATTATTAATATTAATACATGATTAATATTTCCAGGTTTGCTCCTTTAAACACATTTCACACTTGTGTGGACGCCCATTTCCTGCTATAAGATGATTTTATGTAGTTCTCAGGTATATGCTCTTTTCAACATATTCAAATTTGTATGAACAACAACGCGTCTTTGAAACTCCAGTTTTACATTTATTAAAACATTCACAAACCATTTTTACAGTTCCAGCATTGATATTGAAATGTTGTTGTACAGCATACACACTACCACAATATGAAACTTCTTTGATATCACAATTTTTTGCTTTTACAAAATATCTTCTTTGATGATTATGTTTAAAAAATGAATAGTCTAGGTTCTTTGCTGACTTAATACAATGTGTTGCATTACAGGTTGTAGATTATCAATGTTATTATTCTCTTTGTAATTGTCGATGTGATCAATCACTTTTTCTTCTGGTATTATACCCTTAAAATACTCCCAGATAAATCTATGAACATAATAAGATTTTTGATTTTTATTTCCATGTTTTCGAAGAGTACAAGGCTTATAACCACTGTTTTTTCTACTTTTTTGTATTGTCTTCTTTTAAACAGTATGTATGACATCACCGTTTTCATTACTAATATAGAGATCAAAAACTGGATGAACATATTAAAAACATTTTTTCGATTTAAGTAATCATAAAAATTATTCTTTTCAATATTTATTTAAATCTTTTTATAAAAGGCTTAAAGTTATATTAACTTAATTCAATTGAGAAGATGGAGAAGTTATATTAAATATTTATTAAACGGAATTGATAGAAAAGAAAATGAAATTATTGAAGTACAAGGGTGTGGTCTTGTGATTCAAAAAAGATCGAAATATGTTACACAAGATTTGATTATTAAAAGCTAAGTCTGATCGTAAACAGGTTATCGACCTTCTGAGATACATTTCAAAGCATGTGTTCAGTGGTAAAGCGTTAAGCGGGACAGTGCCCTACCAATAAATTTTAAGCAGATTATTTTTTATACTGCCTTCAACCTGTCTTTATATTTTCAGCCTTAAATCACATAGTACAACAACTGTTGTGGCACCGTAATTCTTATGTTCTCACAGACAGCAAAAAGGATTTATTCTAATCCACCAACAATTCTATATTTTTTCTGATTCAATTTCTGAAGAAATTTCAAAGAAAGCCCTTTTCCATGTTAGCAATTTTAATTTACAAAACAAATAACCAATCATTATCTTCCTCACTCATTCGATCTTGATTTCTCATAAGTTTCACTGTAGTGAATGTTGTCATCATTCTGTACATATGTTGTCCTCCTGTCTCACTGAATTAAACTTAACTCAAAACATACACTTCCACCATAATTGTTTGAATGTGCATTTTCTCTATCACGGCGTTATTAGAATGACTTGTATTTGTTCTTCAAAATCATGAGATAGAATGAAGGACAAGATTTAAATTGTCCCACTTCTTCATTAACAGCTTTTGCAAATTAAATGAAGAACCTGTGATCGAGTATATTGAAAATATAGTTTTTTCAAGTTCTCGAGAAAGCCCTCGGGGTTTATATCTGAATAAATACTTTAGGATAGGGGCTTATTTGGGGGAGGGCTTATTTAACAGTAGTCAAAATAATACTAAGACCACTTTTCTTTTTTTTATTTGAGACTTGCTATGCCAAAACAGCAGAAATAGTGAGATATTGTTTCCAAGGCAATATTTAAGCCAGAATACGTTTAATAAACACGATTGAAGAACAAGAAAAATGAAAGAAACAATCCATTTCCTGCAACGCAGTAATCACATCATAATTAAGAAAAGTATACGTTTTTTGTTAAAATCGATTTGTTCCCGCCGGGCTTATTTGAGAATTTGTGGTACACCTTTATGAATCAAAATCAATAACCTTGGCTGCCTGTTTTAACATCCTTTCCATCATCATACTATAGAAGTAAGGCTTGAAATAAAAAGTGTAGGTCCTTATCAGCTGAAAGACATTTCCATTAAGGGCACTGCATATCAGTTCAGCGACATAATAAATATGTAGATAAAAATCGCAATATCTTAAATGCAATGATAGATTACATCAATTGCGGTGGGACGAAAGGAGCTTCCTCTTCCATGCTATGACAAAAGTAAGATGAAATCCCCTTTAAAAGGGGTATTGATAAGAGTTGATGGGTTGATTTGTCAATTAGATAGCTAACTTGCTGATCATTATCAAACCCCTGCAATTTTAAAAGGTTTTCCGGCATGAAATTAGAAGTGAATTGTTTGGCTATGTGTTTGATGTTTGTGAAAAAAGCTGAGTAAAGATATACAAGGAACTTCATTTTTCTGTATTAAATCCGATAATACAACGGATATTTTTTACGTCACTCAATCGTTGTTGATTCTTAGGTTTATAAATGTATTGCTTTTCTACACAACTCATGCCAAACGTATTGCTGAACTGGCAGATTTCAATAATAAAGTTACAAATAAATTTGCAACGCTGAAAAATAAAAGCATGAACTTTTACAATAATTTATTTGAATTGTTCTTTACATTTTACATGTGTATATTCTATTGTATATGTACTTTACTTCTTCTTATTATGCTATCACTAGATATCGTATTAAACTAGACATTTTCTACTCAACATGGTGTTTAAAGTGTGTAAGGCCAAAAATAAAAACTGCTGTATGCAATGCACTAGAATGTTGATAAAAATTGCTTAGTATATTTGAAGATATCATTTAACAAATGTAAATACCAATAATAGGTAACCTCTTTATTCTGACATGCTCCATCAACAAGAATTATCACGCGCCGCCAATGCACATGTTTCAGACCAAAGCAATTATTTCAAAGCGTTACAGTATAACGTCAGAGGGCTGCTTAAAAGGATTCCGACTACCTATAATTAAACTGATTCATTTATTACATGAACACATGACGATTAATATTAATGTGATACTAACACTGATAACTTTTTGCTACTGATAAAGAAATAACCTGTTCATAGTCAATTCGACAGTACTGAAATGACGGAAATCTAAAAATTCTGTACAATGTGCAGCCATTGATAAAAAAATTAAAGCTTTATTGGCTCCGGAGATTCCTAGGGTCATGAAGACACAAGGACAAATTTTCATTACAACTGCCTATCACTGACCTTTTAGAATTAATAATATAAGTAATATTTGTTCCACAGGTCTGTATGTGCCAGCTATTGAGTTCATGCACATTAATAATATATTATTACTTGGAGACAGAAATATCTAGATATTAGCTAAACTATTGGGTAAAAAGCAAATTTTCTGAGAAGTGAGCCTTAGGAATAATGAAACAAATTTGTCATACTACTTGAAGAGTTTCGCTTGTCGGCAGCTTGGCATGACAAAATCTTTCATCTTTCATTTGATACTTAATTCAAAGGCTATTTTAAGTTCAAATGAAAAAGGATATTTTCGGGTTGTGTGTAAAAAACCGTAAATTAAAAGGTCTCAGTATCTCAGTATAACAGTCTAACACAATGGTTCTAGAGGACAATGTATATAAAATTTAAGTCTATATCATTTAATCCTGCCAACAACTTAAGCATTACATCAGTGCGCTTCAAACTGAGAAAATTGGAAATTTCATGCATAAGAACATTTAACGCCAAACGGAAATGCTAGTCTCACTGAGAAAAAAAATCCTTAAAAAGTGACCATTACCTTTTTAGATATCGCTAATTTGGAATGGTATAGCAGCGTTGGTGTACCACGGTATGGAAAAGAAAATAGTAGGAATACAGTCCTGAACATCGCAGAAACAATGGACATTTATCAAAACAAAAATAAAAATTTTGAGCTAGTCATTACATCTGTGACAAGTCTAATCCTTTCATCATTATTATTTTCAGAAAAAATAGTACAAATTTATGTCGAAAGTCTCTATAACCATGATATATAAGCTTCGCGCATCAAATCTTGAGTATCCTCTATCACCCTGAGACCGGAGTACAATTTACATTAAGGAAAAGTTGATCGGTTGAAAAGAAATTTGTCGAGAGTTACAAAGTGTAAAAAAATTGTATTTTTAATTCGCGTGGACTGAAAATGGCTTGACATTCTTGTACGTGGATGGAAACACCCCTGTTATATAAATAAATGCTGTTGCTCACCTAAACAAAATTGAGTGGGAATTTTTGGTTACGAGTTAAAATTTTAAATTATGTGGCCCAATCCAGTTTTCTTGAAATATTCATTACCTCTAATTCTACTGAAGCGCTTTAAGCATTCCTATGAATGAGTTACTAAAACTAAAAATGATTTCAAGATGATCTCTGGTTTCAGCGTTATGAAATTTATAAAAATATGCTAAAATATCTTTTAGTGCTAAGTAAAAACTTTTATCTTCTTCTTCTTTTCCTTTATGGCTGTTAGTCCCGTTTTGCAGGGTCAGCCGCCAGGGTCTTTTGCCTCCAGATCTCTCTTTTCAGGGCCTCTTCCTGATGCACAACGAAAAAGCTCTTATCCTCTATCACTTTACCTCTCCATCACTTCTTTGGGCTTTTTCTCTGCCCTCTTCCTGTTACTATACTTTCCAAGCCACTTTTTCTGAGTGTCCTTCTTCTCTCCTTTTCATATGTCAGTACCATATCATTCTTTTCTCCATGGCTTCAGTCTTTTTGGTGTTTACCTTTAAATCCCTGGTCTCCATCTCAATCTACCACTTCAGCCATCTTCTCTGCAGCTGCTCTTTCTCACTGTCTGCCACTACCGCCACGTCGTCTGCAAACAGTATGTCCCACGGCAGGTCTGTGCGAAAAAACCTACATCTCTTGCCTTATTTTGAAAACTCAAAAAATAGCTCTAAAGAATATAAAGGTATGAACTCCCTCCTTTGTAAAAATAAATCACACAAGGGTGACACTTTCGAGCCAAACAAGCTTACTATCGGATAAAAAGTGTTGCAAACACAGTGACAACTTTTGTACAATCATTTATTAGAATCTGGTATAAAAACTGAGTTCAGCTAAAAAAACCATTACAAGAATATTATATGTAAGTAAAGTGATATTATCGTTTTTGTATCCTTCATTGATCATTCTGAGGTTCTTATTTAACTCTTAGGATTCCATTACCGAAATCTCCAGGAAATTGTGATATACCTGTGAAGGTTATTAAATGTATTAGCAATTTTTAAGAGAAACTATGTAATCAATTTATCCTTCATCACAGATTATTATCGTATGAAGTTGACATGTGCTGAAGCTATCCCAGTACAGAACGAAAATCTGAACTAGAGGTTCCAAACTACTTTCCAAACTCCTTATTACTCATTTTTTTTTAAATAAAAATATGGTGCATAATAGATTAGTTAAGTTTTTTGATGAGACCAAAATACTTTTCAATCATCAGCTAAGATTTTTTAAAAATTAATTTCTATCCTTTACCATGACAGATGCCTTCTTCTTTTCCCCTTTCTTCATTTTTACTTGTCATCTTTTACAAGCTTTTTCATCAAAATCAGACAGCGGATATCAATGCTTCGCATATCATCAGACATCCTCAAAGAGTAAGTAAAATCTTGTGAGCTACCCTTTACCAAAGAATTTGTTCTCTGTCTCTCTTTACCCTTCTTGTTCTCTATTTTTCCTCTTTAAGATGAGTGTTCTAGACCTTTTAGGCGACAAATTTGTCTTGTAACTTGTGTTTGTCTTTGTCTATTTTCTACCTTTCTAGGTTAACTTCTCTTCGTATGCATTTTCTTTCATTCCATTAAACTCTAAACATTCTTCTAATGAGCCACATTTCTGCAGCTTTCCGCCTTCTTTCTAAATCCTTAGTTATTTTCCAGCGTTCATAACCATACAAAAATATCATGCATATGTCCTCATAGTCCTTTTTGGTATTGTTATATTTTGTTTTTCAAAATTAGGTTTATCATTTGAAAAGTATCTTTGGCTAAAGCACTCTTTTCCTTATTTCAGTGGTGCATCTATTGTCTGATTTTATTATGTATTCAAGATATTTAAACTTCTGAAGGTGTTTAATTTTTCATCTCTGCTTTCAAAACTGCACAGGGGACTTATATTTTGCTTTGATCCTACTATGTACCCAATATTTTGCCATTAAGAGGAAAGCCCTTGTTTCCACTTTCTCTCACTAAATTATCAAAGAATTTTTGTAATTCACTTTTTTATTCTGCTAGCAAAAACGTATAAATGGCTTATCTGATCTTATTTATTTCCCCATTTACTTTGAATTGGGGCTCTCTTCAATATTTTTTTAAATTATTTCATTGTATAAATTGAAAAATGCTGTTGACATGACGCATCCTTGCCTGAGTCCAAGCTTTACTATTTTCAACTCACTATGTTTGTCTTCCGTTCTTGATTCCCAGTAAAGATTTTTAGGTAGTTTCAGGCCCTTGCCATCAATTAGGTTTCCTAATAGTTCAAGTTGTCCTCCATGTCCTACTTTCTCTGAAGCCTTAGAATAGTCTGTAAAAGGGAGGAACAGATCTTTTTGCATTTCAGCACACCTTGCCATTATCATAGAAAAGGTAAAAATAACACCCCTGGTTTCTTTGTCAGGAACAAATCTAATTTGTAATCCCTTTAAAAATACAACCTAAAATATAGGTACAACACTAGGTAACTTTCAAATAAAAAAATTAGTATCTTGCAAGCTAGATATAGCCAAAAAAAGCAATCCATTGTATTTAACGAGACCAAACCATGGAGCTGCATTTCACTTGTCTAGAAACCATGGATCTTTGTGAGTTTTTGATATTACCTTTTATTCTTTCCGATGCACGTTTGTTAATATTGTTGACTATATAACGCTTCAGTTACCATGTATCATTAATTTCTCGACTTGGATAGATTTTCTACACAGAAAATCTATGAGAACAGCAAAAAATTAACATCATCATACTTTTGCATTTCTTAACTTTATTAGTGTCATTTATCTGATTGATTTTTATCGAGTGAACTTTTGTTCTTCAACTTTATCGGCAATTATCTTTTTTTTTATAGTAATTCTATTACCCAGATATATATTGTGGAAAGTAAAAGCGAATCCCTCAAACTATGTATTACATGTTTAGCCATATTTAAGGGAATTCTTAGACTGAAAATTCCCAATTTTAATGCGCCGGCATCATCCTCTGTGCTTCTTTCAATGAAATCCAAATTTTTAAGGCAATTTTACATTACAGTGGTTGTCTGTACCTTGGTAACTTTATCATGACTGCTAGTTCTTTATTTTCTTTTAGATTATACAATGTTGTTACTATGAGATAATGCACAAAACTGAACTACATTAAGGTTACTTGGACGCTGATTGCTAATCGACTCCCATGTAAATAAAATAATATGAATGGAGAGGGCTTTGAATCTTAGAAGAATGAAAATAGGTGTGCATCGGAGATGAATCAGTGCCCATGGCTATATAGCCACATGCTCTGTCAACCAAGCCATAGGCGCTGGTTTGTAACCACTGCCTATTGTTAAACATCGCATGCCAATCACGCATATCGGGATTGGTGCACACACATATTTTCACTTTTTTATGATCAAGTCTTTCAAGTAAAAAGTTTGAGGACTAAAACAACTCATTGCAATTAGCAGTAAAATTGCTTCAAAGTAGACTCAAGCTCAAGACAATCTACCTTTTGGAGGATTAATTTGTTATAAAACAGAAATTGTAAAAAAGCGAGGAAAAGCATCAATAGTAAAATACGGAAATCAATAGGAGAATAGTGCCATTCTGAAAAATATCGAAAACTGCCTACATAAATAATGGGATGTCCTCCTCCTATAAAAAAAACTTTATGCACGATTCAGAGAATTCAGAAAATTATCTTGCGAAATTAATTGACATTGCAGTTGATCTTTGTATATTAGTCGTAGAACAGCTTTAGTAAAGATTAGAAAAGTTCTGTTAAAGTGATGAGCGGCTAGTTTAGTTGCTGTTATACCTAACATGTCGTAAAGAAAGTTAGTAAATAATTACTCCGCTCAGCTAAGGTATTGTCACTTGCTTACCAATATGCTCACTTTATGTTTTTAATTATGCTGATTTTGAATTCTAAAACCATTTTTCCCAATCACGTCAGATTTTTTTAGTTAATAGTCATTTGATGTTTAAAGATCAATATTTATTGTAATATTTAACACACATTTTATTAACCACACACATAATTAGAAAATTAATTGGAATAATGTAATAACTAAAATATAGGGCTAGAATGCTGCAATATTAAAATACTGAAGGTCCAGTTAATTCATGGTAGAACTAGCTTAAATTTGTTTTTAATCGTGCAATGAAGGTGATGCAATCCAGATCGTATTTAGTCTCACCTGGAGTTATCACTATATCTCGTGCTGCATTTTTGTAAAAAATTTTCAATTCATTTCTTAAATTATTACGATTTATGTACGTAAATACTTTGTGGTAAAAGAATAATCGCAATGGAAATATTTTTCTGATTATCTACTTGCTTCATAGGTTTGGCTAAATCTAATCGTGAAAAGCCTTGAGCTCCTGTTGCTGTTGTAAATTTTAGACTAAACCATGTAGCAGAAATAATTTCTGTTTCATAGTTCTATTAGTATATCAAAGCGAAAGGTGTCAAACCTGTAGCAGTGTGTGGTGTAGCTTTGTTTTCCATAGAAAACTCTGTCAATGCCTTACCTAAATCTTTACCTTCAGATTTAGCAATCCTCAAAACTTTTAATATGGTGTGATTTATCCTCTCAACTTCACCATAAGCTTGTGGTCAAAGTGGAATAGTATAAATCCACTTGATTCCACACTGACTTAAATAGACTGAAACTCACTAGCAACGAATTGTGGGTCATTGTCAGTCCTCAGCATCTCTGGATAACCATACTGTGCAAAGACGTCCTCAAGAAATGAAACAACCCTTTCAGCTTTAGTGTTTTTCAGAAAACATGCTTCAAAAAATCTACTAAGGTAATCAACCAAAACTACTACAGAACGACCATCAGGAAGAGGACCAAGAAGATCTATGCCACAAAACTTCCACAGACCATCAGGCAACCTAGTAGGTGTGATAGGAACTGGCGGTTAATTATTACTGATAAGTTGGCACGACAAGCACTGACGGCACAAAATCTCTGCATCACGGTCTATACCTGGCCAAAAACCCCTGAGACGCAATCTCCTCTTTGTCTTCACAATTCCTTGATGACCTTCATGAGCTAAGCTCAACACTCTTTCCCTCATACTCTTAGGAACAACGATGCGATTTCCTCTCAGAGCAACACCATCACAATTAATCAGATCATTCCGAACAGGCTTTATAATGGCAGAACAATGACTCCAATTCCCTGAGCTAATAGCCTAATTTATCATCTCACTCTCCTTACAAGACTTTGATGCTTCCTGAATTTCAGACCAAGTCATTGCATTTGAAACGGACAATTCAGCAACTGAAAAGATAAATGAATACTCGCACAATGCCCTTACAATTTCATTCTTAGTTATGCTCAAATGCGAAAGAGAATCAGCAATATTATTACAACCAGGCCGGTATTCTAGAACAAAGTCATATGCCTGAAGCCCTAAACTCCATCTCTCCAATCTTGAAGTTGGCTTAGAACTGGGATTCCCAAAAATGCTTACCAATGGCTTGTGGTCGGTCACTAGCTGGAACTGAGTTCCCAGCAGATATATTTTAAAATGTTCACATGCAAACATCAAACCCAAAGCTTCCCGCTCTATCTGAAAATAACGGGATTCAACATCAGACAAGCGTCTGTGGCCATAAGCTACAATCCTAGACACACTGCCCTGGACGTTTGTCCAAAAGCAAACAAACGTTTAGTAGCTGGTTCTAGACAGACAACGTGAAGCTTACTATAAGTGTTTTTGTCGATATTACCCTCAGCCCCTGAACCTATTAAAAATGTTACAGTCGTACCTCAACTTACGGCATTACACTTCGGAGTTTTATAATTACTTTCATTGTGAACAGTAAACTCACGGCCAAAGTAATCTACGGCTGTAGAGATAGAGGTAGAAAGTACAGGTTCCTCCTCAATAGCATTTGTCGTAGCATTTGCAGTTGTAGATTTCCTTTTCTGGTCTTTCTTTAACTTACAATATTTCGATCCTGGAAAATGTCCTTTCTTCTCACATTGACGACAAGTCTTTCCTAGTGCTGGACATTGTTTATCATTAGCTTTATGTCCAGCCTTACAACAACGAAAACAAATGACTGCACTCGAATCCTCAAACTGTTTAGTGGTAGCATAATGAGCTGACTTCCTCTTTGACTGACCCACTCTAGCAAAACACTACATTACCTTGTAAACAGTGACTGTTGTTGCCCTGTGATTTGTATATTGCTTGGTGTTCCATTACGAGTACGCTTTTTGCAACGATAAACATTACTTGTCGACACGTTTGTTGTGTTTTGCAATTAGTCGGATGAATATAGCATTAAAATACAATACATCTCTGGTGACATGCAGAAAAAGCTTAATTATGCAAGTTGTTGAACTTACACTCTTGTCTGTATGCCAATATATGTACTGTCTTGAATTTATATATTTTTTCCTGTAACCGAAAAGTCTAGCACTTGTTGCTCTCGTTGTAAACTGTTTTCCAATCAAGACGTTACGTGAAAGCTGCTTAGCTCAGACAGTGGTTATAATTGTATTTGAACCAAAATTTACACTGACTTTACTCATTTAGTCACATTTAAGTAATCCTACTACGGAAGAAGTCGATTTCTAGATTCGGATTTCCACAAACACCACCACATAGGCTTGTCATAATTGTTTTTTCAAGTGATCTCCGACTTTCAACTCCATCTACCTTGCCATTGAGCAACTGCGTTGGACACAAAGGTAATGCATGGCATTAACATTTTAGATTATGGCTGTGCTACAACTGTCAGCAGTACCACCATTTGATGCCACTGGAGTTCAAACTAATGTTGCACAATAATGAAAACAATGGTACACAATTTATGATTATTATATCACTACTTCAGGTGTCCAAATACTGACTCCCTGCAACACAAGAGATTTGGGGTACCCTGAAGAACACAGAAAGTGAATTAAACAACTGTTGAAAAGTTTATAGCACAATTTTAAGTGGGGAAAACGTACCATCTGAACAACATTAATTTAAGCAACTAATATAACAAATTGATGAAACCATTGATCAGTTTATTACCCATTAGGACAACTGTCTATGCTGCCAAATGAAGAGGAAAAGTTATGAAATTAATGGCCATTGTAGTTGCTACTACATAAAACGTCATTAGTTTTATGTATTAGCAATAAAAGGCTTGAATCACACTAAGGTTATTGAAATAGAAATTTTGTTAGTCAGCTGAGTCACAAAGTAAGTTAATGGAAAATTCCATGTGATCATACAAAAATTATTAATGTTTGTGTGGCCACATGAATTAAGCTGGGATAATAAAACGTTTATTGCAGATTGTTCATTTTTTTATTCTTAATATACTAGTTTAAAACAATTAATAAATAAGCTTAAGAATATTTGCATATAATTCAATGAATTTTATTTTATACAAATTTACGTAAATATGTAATTCACATATGGGATTGGTTTTATTGCCATTCTTCTTCTTGGACCTCTGTACAAAGAATCCATCAGCAGGAACCAGTTGGTGTAAGCTTTTATGTCTGCTTTTAAAAAGATTGTTTCTTCGTATCGTGCTAGAGATTACCTTGTGGTTGACGCCATCTTCTATCTCTATAAGTTTACCATCCGCCCATGCATAGAAAACTGTTGCCATATCTGACAAGGTGGTCCTTCATCTCATCTTGATCGAGTTCAAAAAAGTGTTTGTAACTTGATAGGTTTAAATATTACTGCTACCCTTAAACCGTTGTTTCATCTACAGAATGTGGCTTGTCTTAATCTTTTCTATAGGTATTAGGTACTAGAAAGTGTTTTGATGAGCTTTCCTTTTTGGTACCTGCTCAGTTTATTGGTTCTCTTGTGACTCGTTTTCCTCAATGTCTTTACCTTTATGCAGTTGTTGTCCCACGTTATAATACATCTATCTATGATAGTAGGTTATTTTCTCCCCACGTTTGGAGTCCTTTTCTGCATCATAGGACTTGAATGAATTTTTACGCCATGCTATAAAGCACTCATTGGACAATTTGGACAATTTGTCGTTATGGTCCAAATAATCTCTGGCCTGGAGAAGGTACTCAGTACCATAAAGTTTATAATCAAGTGAAGACTAGGATTCCTTTGGCGCTATCACCTTTCAAATCTTCTCTGAATGCAGTGCTGTTTTTTAACTTCTGTCTGATTTTCCTTTCATTTCCTACAACTTTAACTCCTTTTCTATACTGCTCTCCTTTCCTTTATGTGTTCAGAACTGGGTTTTTTGTCGGTCTCCTTCTTCTCNTTTGTCCCACGTTATAATACATCTATCTATGATAGTAGGTTATTTTCTCCCCACGTTTGGAGTCCTTTTCTGCATCATAGGACTTGAATGAATTTTTACGCCATGCTATAAAGCACTCATTGGACAATTTGGACAATTTGTCGTTATGGTCCAAATAATCTCTGGCGTGGAGAAGGTACTCAGTACCATAAAGTTTATAATCAAGTGAAGACTAGGATTCCTTTGGCGCTATCACCTTTCAAATCTTCTCTGAATGCAGTGCTGTTTTTTAACTTCTGTCTGATTTTCCTTTCATTTCCTACAACTTTAACTCCTTTTCTATACTGCTCTCCTTTCCTTTATGTGTTCAGAACTGGGTTTTTTGTCGGTCTCCTTCTTCTCCCGACTCCTGTGACTTTCAAGTAATATTTTATGTCTTACTTGGAAAGTACTAAAAACATTTGCTTTCAACAAAAGACACTATCTTTACCTAAAAAGATGAAAGTCAGCTAGAACATAGTTTTAACTTTCCTGCCTGATTTCATTTGTACCCATCCTTGTACAACAGAACCAAAAGCTTGTTGTAGATGGCTCTGCAGTGCTCTTCTATAGATACCAGGTGGTGAGGAGTATCATGGTCATCAGCCTAATGAGCCATATGATGACATTGTTTCTGAAAATTCTCTTGAACAGAATGAAGATCAAAATAAGGCAAGAGATCTCAGAAGAGCAAAATGCATGCACAGAGGGAAAAGGTACCAGAAATGCCATTTTCATCGTAAGAATGATTGCTGAAAGAGCAGTGGAAGTCCAGAAGGATTTGTATTTGTGCTTTATTGATTACAGCAAAGCATTTGATAAAGTGAGGCACCATGAATTGTTCAAAATATTGAAGGACTTAGAACTTATACTGGGAACAGATGGCAGCTATTAGGATTGATGGAGAAATAAGCAAGTGGTCTTTAATCAAACGAGGGATAAGAAAAGGATGTGTTCTGTCACTGGATCTGTTCAATTTGTACAGTGAAGTCATCTTAAGAGGGATCAAGAACATGTCTGGAGTGAAAATCGAAGGTGTAAACATAAACAACTTAGGATATGCTGACGACACTGTATTGATAGCTGAAAGTGAAGTGGATTTGCAGAACATCTTTAAAAAAGTGGTGTTAGAGGGTGAACAGAAATGACTTTAGATTAACATCAAGAAAATAGAATGTATGGTGATGTCAAAGAAGAGTACATCACAAAGTGTTCTTTAACTATCAATGGAGAATTTGTAAAGAATGTTAAAAAGTTTACGTATCTTGGAAGTTCGATAACATCAGATGGAAGATGTGTGAACGAAATAAAGAAAAGAATCACTTTAGCGAAGGATGCTTTTAGTAAAATGAGTTTAGTTTTCAAGAACAGGCAGCAGCAAGTAAAAACTAAGATTCGAGCCCTAGAATGTTATTTGTGGTCTGTTTTGCTATATAGGTGTGATGCTTGGACCATCAATGAAAGCATGAAGAAACGAATAGAAGCAGTGGAAATGTGGTTCCTGAGAAGAATTCTAAGAGTATCTTGGACTGACAAAGTGAGCAATGAAGTGGCATTAGAGAAAGCAGGAATGAAAAAAAAGTTGATGAAGGTAATTAGAAAAAGACAACTGCAGTTTCTGGGTCATGAAATGAAATGTGAAGGAATGGAAAACTTGGTGTTAACAGGGGAGATTGAAGGAAAGAAAAGTAAAGGAAGACAGAGACTGAAATTCATTACCAGCTTGAACAAGGATCTCCAATTTAAGAGAAGTGACAGTGAAATTTTAGCACTGTCAAAAGAGAGAACGAGATGGAAGACCATGATCTCCAACGTCCTGAAAGGATAAGGAACGCAGAAGAAAAAAAAGAAGAAGAAGGTGAGTAGTAGCCGCAGATTGTTAACCCTCGATAAAAGCCAATACAGAGTAGTCAGGATTTGCTTGGAATCATTCGTTCAATTACCCGTTCATAAGTCGATGCCTTTTTGACTCTCTCTCTCTCTCTCTCTCTCTCTCTTTCTCTCTCTCTCGCTCTCTCTCAAGGTGTCGAATCCTGTCGGACGTTGACTGCCATGACGCGCCACCTTCTACAATTTCTGGCAGCGTGTACGAGGTCACATGCTGTGGTTCCTGTCCATCTGCCAACGTCTTTCAAATACGTTTGTCGTTGTCTTCCTCTACTGCGTTTTCCATCGATTTTTCCCGTTATGGAAAGGCTTTCCAGTCCATCCTTCCGAATAAGGTGACCGAAGAAGTTCATCTGTCTTCGTCTTATCATATTAATTATTTTCCTTGGTGTATCCATTCTTCTAAGTACTGTTTCGTTAGTCGTATGAGATGTCCAGCTGATCTTCAAGATTCTTCGGTAGAACCAGAGCTCAACTGCCTCAATTTTCTTTTCCATTCGAGATGAAATTGTCCAGCATTCACTTCCATACAATAATATTGGTAGGACATAGCATTCCAGAATTCTCTTCTTGGTGGCTAACGTAAGGCTACCACTAACAAGGATTGATTTAAGTTTCTGAAAGGCTTCCTTAGCCATAGCGATACGGGATTTTATCTCAGCATCGCACCGACCATCTTCGGAAACAATACTACCAAGGTATTTGAAGCTTTTGACTTGTTTTATCCTTTCATTGCCAATACTCAGTTGACATTTAATACCGGTCTCTTTGCTGACAACCATGCACTCAGTCTTCTTACAGTTTAATGTTAGGCCTTGTCTTTTGCTGGCCTCTACTACTGTATTTAGAAGCTTTTGTAGATCCTCTTCGCTATTACTTATTAAAACAGCATCGTCGGCGTATCTTAGGTTGTTTATATTACGGCCTCCAATAATACATCCTTTCAAATCGTCCAAGCTCCTCATTATCATCTCACTGTATATGTTAAATAAATCCGGAGATAACACGCATCCTTGTCTCACTCCACGTTTAATAGGTACGGAGTCGCTGACATTATCGCCTATTCTCACAGCAGCTTTCTGTTCCCAGTATAAATTTGCCAAAAGGCGTAGATCTTTGCCATCGATATTGATGGATTCTAAAATTCTCAAGAGGTTCTGATGCTTGACTCTGTCGAAAGCCTTGGCGTAGTCGATAAAACATAAGAACAGCTTCTGTTGCATTTCGATGCTTCTTTCACAGAGCATCCTCAATACAAAAATTGCGTTCCTCGTCCCGGAATCCTTCACAAAACCATACTGCACATCGCTAATCTCTTCTTGTATCTTTCCTTTTGCTCTTGCCATGATCACTCTTAAAATGAGCTTAGTTACATGGCTCATCAGGCTTATAGTGCGATGAACTTCACAATCTATTGCTCCGGGCTTCTTGGGGATAGGGATGAAAATAGAGCTGCACAGATCTTCTGGTATTTCACCAGTTTCGTATATTTCGTTGGCTATCTTTGTAAGTGTTGTGGTTCCAAAGTTTTCGAGTGATTCTAAAATTTCCAAGTTGATATCATCTGGTCCACAAGCGTTATTTCTTTTCATCTTCTTCATTGCTGCCTTTATCTCTGATTCCAGTATTGGGGGGCCATCCATATTCCTTTTTACAGTTGGTTTGTTTCCTCTATGATCTTCGAACAATTCTGTTATGTATTCTGACCATCTTTTCATAATGTCTTCGTTTTCTACGAGGATCTCTCCATCTTTTTGACTACTGAATCATAAAAGTAGTTGAATTTTTCCCCTGCTCTCATTTTCTCAAGGGTCCCTTTTGTTAGCAGGGCAAGACTATACCCGCTAAGAGGAGACATACTTTCATTTTGGAGTGTTGACAGATCATTGGTCAAACTAATAAGTTTTTATTTGAGGCATAATTAATCATTTCTTGGTGAAACAGTAGGGGTTCCTGCCCTATTCTCCAGTTGCAACCGGCCTCTTTTGTGAGGAAATCTCCATTTGATTTGCTCATCATGGATACAACTCGCTTGATCGTTGTAATAAACGCTCTTCGGTTTCCTGTGATTAATTAAAAATGGCGGCGCCAGCAGTTGCCCCAGAGGCGGTGGAAACAAATTCAGGATATGTTATATTTCCAAAAGCAGTCCTAGAGGAGGTAAGAGACATCAGTAATCAAGCAGTTTGGTCGCTGTCATCTTGTAAAGCCGGGTTTGGAATTGAACAATTGCGAGACAACAGTGTGGATACCTACTGGCAATCAGATGGACCCCAGCCTCATTTGATAAATATTCAATTTCGTCGAAAGACTGTAATAAGGTTTGTTTGTGTATATGTTGACTACAAGTCGGACGAAAGTTATACGCCAAATAAAGTATCAATTAGAGCAGGGAATGATTTTCATGATTTGCGTCAAATCGATGTGGTTGAAATGGATGAACCAATTGGCTGGGTGAATATTGAACTGAAAAATGATGATAGTTATTTGAAAACATTTATGATACAATTGGCGATTCTTGGTAACCATCAAAATGGAAGGGATACTCATGTTCGCCAAGTCAAAGTATTTGCACCAAACTTTGAAAGAATGGATAGAAATAAATTAGCATCCGACCAACTGTCGTCGGTTGAACTGGCTATGTACAACACGGTGAGGTGATCAAAGTTGTTAGTAACACTAACAGTAGGCTATTTAATGGAAAGAGATTCAGCCAATAGCTGCTTGTAATTATTTTGAACATCATTATGTTAATTACTAACTTATCCTGCCGCAATTTTGGATTCATTGTATGTGCAAATTATAAGTTCGTAACTGTTGCAATTCTTCCCACCCAAGTTAATCGTTGACAGCTCAAAACCCTTTTACGTTGCAAGCCAATTAATTTTCAGAAAAACTTTGCTTTAGTCTTGATAAAGTTACCAATAAAGAAAAAATAATCTTACTGATAATTCTTTTTCAAGTTTTCCAACTAAGCATGGAAGTTTATTAGGAATTTGATGATACCCCACTAAGAAACTAATTAAATAATATTAGCTTTCTACGTTTTATAACAAACATTTACCATATTGCTTATCAACACTTAGTATAATTTTGATAAATGATAAACTTTTAGGAAAGAAATTTAAGGTTAGCAATGGTTTACAAGTGCTAAAAAATACAGGGTAATAATGTTAATCCAAAAGAGTGGTATTGAAAAGAAGATATGCATGTTTAGAAATATTTGAATTATAGTTGTATATACAAAAAAGTAGAAAGAGACACACTAGTAAAAGTTTCAGCCTTAAGGACTCCAAAGAAGCCCAATTTCTTGCAGACCTTTCACTTCTAGACATTTGTGGACAAACATGTTTGTACAGAAGCCTATAAATTTGCTATGTTTTCACTGCCCAAAATAAAGTTTTTAGTTTAGATCTGAAACCTGTGGCATACCACAGATTTCTGCAGTTAGTATAATTTTTTTATTTCACATGATCAAATTGAAGGCTACATAGAGTTAGTCTAGGGTAAGAAGAATAAGATGCATAAAATATTGTGATTAATATTTTTGTACAAGTGTAATATAGGCTATTTGAGGCACACAGGATGTTTGAGGTTTGGTATAAATGGATGTATGACTCTGGGGCTAAAATATTCAGCTTTGAACAGAATTGTTATCAATATTAGTAGCTGTTGGATAATGGTGATCTTGTTGCAGGTGTGAACAGTTGCCTTCAGGTATGCTGGTCATTACGTCTGTACCCAAATGCTGAATATATGAATCAGTAGTATGCTATGTATACTGCAATTTTAAAGAATGCATTGTTGTATGTGGACTGAACGTAAACTTTGCATTTATAATCCACCTGCAGTGATACCTGATATAGAAATTATACAAATTAATCTGTTGAGCTTTTTAACAAAAAAATTTTTTTAATTTGTATCCTGCTTATTACCTTGAGACATTGGTCATAATTAAGCTGAAATCTTTATTTTTATATATACTCAATCTGCAGACAGTACTGTTTCGCCCTTTGTGGGCTCATCAGTGGAGCACACATCTTCTGAGACATAACTCTCTCTCTATATATATATATATANATGCTATGTATACTGCAATTTTAAAGAATGCATTGTTGTATGTGGACTGAACGTAAACTTTGCATTTATAATCCACCTGCAGTGATACCTGATATAGAAATTATACAAATTAATCTGTTGAGCTTTTTAACAAAAAAATTTTTTTAATTTGTATCCTGCTTATTACCTTGAGACATTGGTCATAATTAAGCTGAAATCTTTATTTTTATATATACTCAATCTGCAGACAGTACTGTTTCGCCCTTTGTGGGCTCATCAGTGGAGCACACATCTTCTGAGGCATAACTCTCTCTCTATATATATATATATATATATATATATATATATATATATATATATCTGAAAACAATCAGTAGTAGTTTGTACTGGTTTCCACACTTCCTCCATCCCTTTACAGTTCTTGACTTTGCTCAGACTGCATCTCTTGGTTGTGATGTAGTCAATCACTGTTCACTGATACCACTTTAAAATAGGAAGCTCTGAGTATCATCCTTGTTGAAGAAAGTATTTACCAAAGCCAAGTCATCCCTACTAATGAAGCCCAGAATTCTCTCTTCCACTGCATTGATATAGCCAAGCGATTGGCCACTGTGCCAAATGATTGAAACCCAGTGATTCATGTCAGCTTGTCCCATCCAGTCACCAGCAATAATTAGCTCCTCTTTCATGCAAGCACCATGAGCCATGGATTCTTGTTGTGCCCAGAATTTATCTTTCTTCTCCATATCACAGCCTTGTTCTGGACCATAGCAAGAGACAATGTTGTAAGGTTGCAGTGGAGTCACAAGTTTTAGACTGATACTCTTATTTCCTGATCACTTCAATGACTTTGCCATACCATTCTTCATTCAAACAAACATCAACTCCATTTCTTACCCTCCACTGAAGTAAAGCTTAATGCCATTTCTTGTTTTCTGTGCCTTATCTCTTGAATTTCCACATGTTCATTTTGCCCCATGTACACATAAAATGTCAATAGTCTGCCATCTCCCTACTCTTTGCTGTTAGTATACCTATGTTAAGGCTTGACACCATGATTTTTGGTAGCTTCCTTTGCATAGCTATCTCAGTGTCAAGACCAGAAGTCCACTGTGCATTGCATAATTTGGTGATGCCTTAGCATTTTCTGATTTTCATTGAGTGTCAGGCCTGGTAGTTGTGGCATGATTTTTACCAGCTGGATGCTCTACCTGTCACAAAAGCTTTTGTCTTTAACCAGACTTGGGACCAGTTGTGTGATTCACTGGCTTTTGCATACTCCTCACACAACATTAAATAGGCTCTATCTTTTTGTTTTCTTTCACCTACTGTGGCCAGCAGATATTTAATTTGACCTAAAAGTCTGTTACATAAAAGAGAATAAACTTGGGATTCTTTGTTGGAAATTCATGATGCCAGGCTTTTCATTTTGTTCTACCACAAAAGATATGCTGCAATATAATTTCATAGGCTGCCCAATTTTTATATCCTTATTCCAGTTCCTCAATGCTATGCTGATTTTAATGGTGTTGACAAGAAATGCATTTTAATACTGAACTCTACTGCTATTGAAGTTGACTTACTTTAATCTACAATTCATGTATTGAAACTGTATCTCAGGTAACTGTGCATATAAATGTTATAGCAATTGATGTAGCCATGTAACATTTATGGTTCTATTTTTAATCTCTTATGTGAAAGTAGGATTTTATTTGTGTTACCTAGTGTAGAAACATGGGCACAAAACAAAAGTGGTGTTGAAAAATTTACAAAAAAGCCCAAATCTCAGGGGAAAAAATTAAATAAGGCTTCCCCAACAGAAGTTGCCAAAAACTGTGCACTGGAAAAACATGGTTTGTCTTATTTTCAGAATAACTGCTGCTGGCATGCTAGCTTCCTGTTCATAGTTGTACTCGATATGCCATAAGGAAAGGTATAACCAGCAGGGAGGAAGATCTTAGTTTGACACACTGAAAATCATGAAGGCATCCAAAATGTGGATCTAGACCTATCAGTTGATATCACTCTGCTATCAAGTGAGATTGAATTGGTTTTTAGAGTGGAGTGTAAATGTTAGAAGTGGGCCTTTGTCTGAACTCTAAGAAAAGGGTCATTAGCCTTCAACAGAGAAGATCCTGAGTCCATAGACACTGCAGGGTTAAAATGACAGGAAGATTCAAATACCTTCCATATGTGAGGCCCACCAACAGGTAGATAATTAGGAAAAAGGCATTAGCATAAAATAGCAGGAGTGTTGAAAGCCCTGAATCACATAAGCAAAGATATAAACTCCAGTGTGAGTACTCACTCACTACTTACTACATATTTTCAAATCATTTGACATGTTGGACATGTGTATGATTTGCATCTTAAAAATCTGATTCTTTATAGCAACCAGCAAATCAATCCTACTGTATGGATGTTAACGCTGAACTTGTCAGAACCACAAAATATCATTGAATGGGATTTGCATCATGTTTGCAAGAGCCCTGAACATACACTGGAGTAGCTGTGCAGCAAACAAAGAACTATATAACTATTCTAGAGTAGTTTGCTATGCAAAATCCAATAATGATACTCATTTTGTCCAATCTGGTCAAGCTTTTGAAATATGAGGTGGTAAAACAATTGTTATTAACACCCATTAGTGCTATTTATTAGCTTTAATTTAGAATTTAATGCTTCACAAAAAGCATGCATTTTATCTAACAAACTTCAGAAAATAAAGATTACACATTGCACAAAAGCTAATCATGGGTAAATGTCCCTTTTAGTGACTTTCCCCAGTGTTGCATAGCCAACACGTCTTGTTTCAAACACCAACAGTAGTCCACAAGAAATTTCCCATCCCACCAGCCTTGGTAGCATTCTTCCATGACATGAATGGCCTGATATAAATACACTTCCTGTTCCTGACTTAAGGCTCCACAGTTCTGAGGGAAATAGTCTAAGTGGGACTCCAGAGAGAGCATTTTAATGGTCATGAGAGCCCGAAATTTTTGAAAGTTTTTCAGGAGTTTGCTAACCTCCTTCATGTATTCTGTACTATGGTTGTTTCTGAGATTGGTTGTAATTACTGACTTAAGTGACAGCCAAGCAGACAGCTCAGTAGCACTCATCACACCATTAAATATTGAGTCCTTCATGAGCTCCCATATCTGAGGTTCATCAAAAATGCCAGCCTCAATCTTTTCAAAGCTTATCCTAGGAAACTTTTGCTGAATGAAAGTAAACCTTCTGCCTTCCCTGTCCATTGCTTCTACAAAGTTCTTCACAAGTTCCAGTTTGATATGTAAGGGTGGAAGTAATACCTTGTTTGGTTGAACAAGAGAGTGACCCTGAACATTGTGCAAACCAGGCTCCAACCCTTGCCTTGGTGACCATCCTTGTCCGATATAATGTGGATCATCAGCCCGACTGCCCCACAAACACAGAAAGCATGGGTACTTTGTGCACCCACCCTGTAGTCCTAAAACCAATCCAACAACCTTAAGGTCTCCACAGATCAACTAATCATGGCCATGGTAGTTTAGAGCAGACAGCAACTGATGCATGTTTTCATGGATTTCTTTCATTTGCACAGAATGACCAATTGGAATCAAATAGTATTTATTTCCATTATGAAAAAGAACTGCCTTGAAACTTATTGTGGGCGAAAAAATTGACCTGACCAAAGGTAATGAATGGTATTTATACAAAAAATCGTTTGAAAAACCTTCGACCTTGGAAAAAATGTTTTTAAATGAAGGTCATTGTTATTATTATTGTTGTGATTTGCACAGTATGGGTGTTAACTTCCGGTATTGTCATCCTCAGCATCAGGTCCGTTTCATTGGACTTGAGACACTGAAGGTATTTTAGATACTGAGAACTTTTCACAAAATGTAGGCAGGAAGATTTTTGGAGACTACCAATATCATGCTCTATGTTCAGTTGCTCCAGAAATCCTTTCAATCTGGGTGGAATACTTCACAGAGCTCCAATTATAATTGGGATAACAATTGCTTTAACATCCCACATATGTTGGATTTCAATTTTCAGGCCAGAGTAGCTTAGGATCTTTTTGCATTCTTTTTGTATCACCCTGTGGTCACCTGGACAAGCAACATCAATAATCAGAAATTTTGGAGTCATCAGAGGAGGAATAATACAGTCACAATAAAAATAGGGTCTCGAACAATAACAAAAATGATGATGATGATGATGAATAACAAAAAGGAGATATTATGCCTTAGTTTCATATAACTGACTAAATAGTATCACTGGGTGCTACTGGATGAATCTTAAGACATTTGTTTAGCATTGATTGAAATGTCATAGTACATGTTCATGAACACAAGAAAAGTGAGGCATTCATTTGGCCATTGTTGACCTGAGTGGCATTTTATGCCGTCTAATTGCTGAGAAAGATCTCTTTTCTTTGCAGTTACTCACTGGAATAGTGAAAGATACTATCTGCACCCATATCTTCCTTGGGGAGCTGGAGGTCTGAACCCCTTGGACCTCCCTGAATTAGCACCCGAGATACTTTCTATTTTCTTAGTAAACAAAAGCTGGCTTCTTAAGGTCATAAGGAAAGCGAGGATTCTCTGAACAGAGAAAAAAATGTAGAATTGCAGAAATTTTTAGGGCAAAAGCACCATTCAAATGCTACTGTTTTTATTGGCCTTCTTCCTTGAGTACAAAATGGTTTAATTTCCTGTATGAGACACCCAATGACTGGGGAAATTCTTTCTGAGCCTGCTGGGACAAATTTTGTCACACTTGAAGTCGATGAAAGCCCTGATGTTTTCAAGAAAGAGCAGCCTTCTATTGGCTTTGGCTATGTGTCCAATGTTCAAATTGTTGAATGTTTTGTGAAAGTTATTGATTGTATTAATGAAGTGCTGAACAAGTAGCTAAATTTGCGTTGCCAGCAATTGAATGCTATAAGGTTGATAGCAAAATTGTTGCCCATACCTGCGATGGTGCTTCTGTTATGTCCGGTGAGTTGTCGGAAGCTAATGCTCGGGTGAAGGAAAAACACCTGCTGTGCTCGTAAACTAAACCTGGAAATGTCTCAAAGTTTAGGCAAAATAGCATTTTGAAAAAGGATTTTTGCTTCTTTAACTGGGATTTCAGGCGTTGGATTTGTGTATGAAACGTAGGGTTCCAATAGCATCGGAAGTTTTCTAATTGTAATGTCTGACCTTAGTGTTTTTAATGAAAGACATAATTGACAATTCAGAGTCATGGGATGATGGCACTGTAGACTGTGCCAATGGTTGTGTATCTAAATTGAAAATTTAGTTTTTCTTTCTACTTGAAGTCTTTCACTGCACCTTTTCCCTCACAGAAATGCTTTTTAATATCCTGTAAACAAAGAGGATTGACATCTCTTATTACATCTCAAAAGTAGAAGAAGTGAAAAACAAAATTGCAACGTTAAGAAATGAAGTCTTTTCTTTGAATTTGGCAACAATCGACGCTTAAAATTGATGAGTTTTTATCCTCCACGAAAGAGAAGGGCCTCTGACATAATCACCCAACAGGAATACAAGTGTGTGTCTTTTTTGAAGTCAATCACCACATTCTCACAGACCTTTGCATAAGATTTAGCTTATTATTAGCCCTCTTTTCGTTGAGCTTCTGAAACGAGAAAAAGTTGCTTTCTATTCAAATAATTGTGCCGGGGGATGCTTTTCCTCTCCCATTAAAGTTTATGAATCGATTTGCCCAAATCCGAAACTGTGAGCTTTTTATTACTCAGAAGAATTTTTTAACCTTTTACCTAAATAGGTAATGAATGTATTTCATGGTACAAAACTCAACAAAACAATGCCACAGGTAGCTAAACATTTTTTAGCTGATATTGCAACTACAGCCTTGGCCAAGCGTCCCTTTTCGCCATTAAAAAGAATAAAAGTGCCGGTCGCAGCGCTGTAGGTCAACGTCGCTTATCAATATCTTTGTTTGCGTCCATGAAAGATCGCAGAAAAAATTTGGTTTTCAAAAAGGATAACATTTTCGTAAAACAGACTTTTAAGTAATAATCTTATTCATGTATGTGGCAATCCCTCATTACCTTTGTGTTACATTTTTGCTTTGACAATTTTTCATTGCTTTTCATGGTTTTCATCAATATTCTGTTTTTTTTCTGTTATTGATCAGTTGAAAATAAAAACAACTAGCCAAAATATTGCAACAAAAGAATTTAAGGGTTAGGAAATTTTTTCTGGTACCAAAAATTTCCATTACGCAACGGACAATTTTGTCCTATTAGAGAATACCTAATGAAAACTTTCGCGCTAAGCCACTGAGTGAGATTGTATTGAAAGTAATTATAAGATTATCCGATGTAATGTAGAGTGGTCACAAAAAGGTGTGAGAAGCTTAGAGATTTATCAGAAGAACAGTTTGGAAAGCAATTTACAAAAAATCAACACAAGGTTCTGCACTATTCCAATCGTCACAAATAGATTCACACTACTCGAAAGAGTAGTGACAAGGGAAGTAGAAGCGGACATTGAAGTTCACTGGAATCGCTTGAAAGGTGTAATTACCACAGGTGCGGAAAAGGTACTTACAGAAAAGAAGCGTATGAAAAGAAAAGGTTGGTTAAATGAGGACATTCTGAAACTCGAGAAAGAGAGGCGAAAAGTAAAAGGCAAAAGCGAATACAAAATTTTTAATCATCGCGTAAAGATAGAATGTACAAAGGCTAAGAAAAATGGATTGAGAATAGGTGCATAGAGATAGAGAAGGCGGATTGTCAGCACAACAAGAAAAAGGTAGACCAGCTTACCAGGAAATTTATAAACAAAAGGAACCTGAAAGCAGGTTTTTGCATTAAAGACAAGGATGGAAAGATGTGATGCACTGCTAAAGATGTAGCATGCCGTTGGAAGGAATGTATTAAAGAGATTTACTCTGACAATGACAGAGCGAGGGACAAGCCGACAGTTCTGGACAACGTTGAGGTTGTTGCAGCGTTGAAAACTCTACGTTTCAACAAGGTAGCAAGGAAGGACAAAATATTTGCTGAACTTTTGAGTTATGCGGGAGAAGCAGTACTTAAAGAATTGACTTTCCTCTCAGCAAATGTACGATTCAGAATATATTCCAAAGGATCTGATTCAGTCCATTTTTATCACACTGCCGAAAAAGCCCGGGGTAACGAAGTGAACAGACTTAAGAACAATCATTATCATAAGTCAGGTTACAAAGGTTCTACTAAAAATCGTTCCGGAGCGCATCAGAATAAAAGTGGAATTGGACCTTGCAGAAGATCGATTTGTCTTTCTTAAATGCAAAGGAACAAGGGAAACTGTGTTCTGCTAACGAAATTTACTAGAACGAGCAATCGACGTGCAAAATACAGTGCACCTGTGTTTCTTAGATTACAGAAAAGAATTTGATATAGTTCGATACGGCCAGCTCATTCAATATCTACAAGATATAGATATTGACGTAAAGGACTTAAGGATTATCATCAACCTATATTGGAACCAGGAGGCGTCTTTAAGAATAGGGAACAGCTACAGTAACTTTGTCCTTATCGAGAAAGGAGTTCCCCAGGGATGTGTCCTCTCACCAACGCTATATAATTTGTATGCAGAATAAATAACAAGAAGTATAGAAGACATGGAAGGCATAAGAGTAGGAGGAAAAAACATCAACTGCATAAGTAAGCGGATAACACCACTCTTCTTACCAACTAAGCAGCAACGCTGCTGGACATCTTGCTTGGTGTAGATATAGAAAAGTTATAACGGTGGACAAACTCATCACCACTAACATAATCTTAAATGGAAGATAACAAGAGCATGTGGGCAGGTTCAAGTTTAAGAAATAAAGATTCGTATTGACATGGAAAAATCAGTTTTCATCTGCTTCGTAAAACCTCGACGTGTCGCAAAGTTGATCTGTCACTGGGTTTAAGACTAACAAAAGCGTATGTTTGGTCCACTCTACTCTATTTCTGTGACGTTTGGACAGTAACATCTGCAATGGAGAAAAGGTTACAAGCCTTGGAAATGTGGTAATACCGACAACACCTAAGAGTGAGCTGGAGAGAAATGAAAAGAAATGAAGAGATATAACACATGATGGGAGCAGGGAGGTACCGATTGGAAACCGACAGCTTTCGTACTTCGGTCACGTAGTACGAAATACGGGAATACAACGAGANCAAAAGCGTATGTTTGGTCTACTCTACTCTATTTCTGTGACGTTTGGACAGTAACATCTGCAATGGAGAAAAGGTTACAAGCCTTGGAAATGTGGTAATACCGACAACACCTAAGAGTGAGCTGGAGAGAAATGAAAAGAAATGAAGAGATATAACACATGATGGGAGCAGGGAGGTACCGATTGGAAACCGACAGCTTTCGTACTTCGGTCACGTAGTACGAAATACGGGAATACAACGAGACATCCTTGACGGGAAGATTTCTGGGAAGAGGGCTCGAGGATGACAAAGGCAGGAATGGACGGATAGGATAGCTAACACAGAACAGCTAACAGAAGTAGAGCTTAGACGTGGGGCACAGGACCGGCACATAACCAAAGCCCAACGATTCAAATCTCATTAATAGTGCTAAAATCAACAGCAAAAACTAGATAAAAAACTGCTAAATGACGAGAAATAGTGACGTAACCAAACATTACCGAGGCAATTTCGAATTCAGGGGTTTGGAGCAAAATCTGTCGCCTTTGTGATCAAATATATCTTACCTTTGCCCTATAAAACTTTGTTTGCTTAAGCCAAAGCACCGTACAATAATTGTAATAATTTCTTAGTGCCAAGGCAACTTGGCACTAAGAAACGGAAACGAGAAATAGAGATTTATGCTTGTCGAATTTACTAATGAACAGGAAGTATTCTGAACAAGTACTACATTGGTTGATCATTATCAATATTTCAATCCGCTTTGGTTAAATAAGACTATGAAGTAAACAAGAAACTGTCAAAGAGTACCACTGTCAGACATCAATTGGGAGAACAATATTTGTAAAATCCCGAAAAGAGATAAATTTTATAGCCTGCAGTTAATATTTCCGCAGTAGAACAAATAGCAGTTAATCATACTCATAAAATTTTGTTTCTCTGAGTACCAACATTGGTCATAAATAAGGGATATTGTAGAATTTACTGTAGTGGAAAAACATTCTAAAATATCGATAGTGTTCTCAGATACTCTCAAACACTGAAATATTGATTATTAGTTTCTTATTTCTTATTTCATCTGAAATTAAATAATCATGCAAGTTACTCTACACCGTATGTAATCAACATTGTGTATGCAACCTTACATAAAATACGGTGTACAACACCAGTATGAACAGGCTTATTCTAATGGTGGCTTATTCTAATATTCTAAAGGCCCCTATATATAATATGTACCAACTAATCGTAATTTCCCTATTCCTTCAGGATTTTGTATATATTGAGAAAATACATAATTAAAGTTTAAAAGTATATTAAATTATATATTGAAATGTTTTTTATTGCGGTAGCAATAAATTTTCATTAGTCATTCTTCTTTCACGCAAACATAAAAAATGAGTAAGACATAAGCGAGAAAAATGTTAAATCCTTTTATATTTGTTGGCCCCTTATCGGTAAATGGCTATTCCATGCCTAAAATGCACTATCATCAATGCTATAAAGAAATATTTCCCGTTTAAATACGACATAAGAGACATCATATTTACCAGATTTTAGAAACAAATGGATTGTAGCAAGCAATAGGTGAAAATAAAAGTAAGTGATAAAATGAATGGGAAATGAAAATGCGTATGACGTAATATGAGCAAGGAGCCACAAGTAAAGTAGATAGCAGATTTTAGAAGAGAGGTAATCGTTAAGATTGCCAGTAAATCGCTGCGTTTCCATATTTTTAAGTCTCTCCCCTCCAGTTAGCAAAACAGATTAAACTTCAAAAGATTCCCAGCCTCAGATGGCACTCCGAAATAAGGCTGAAGCCTTTGACACTCTCGGTGATCAGGCTAACGGTGAGGTTGGGTGATGATAAGAGAAAACTTTTACAAAGGATATTTCTTCTTTGCCTTTAGAAGCTACACCCTTAACGGGCGTTGGAGATCACATTTTTTAAAGAAGTGCAATGACTCACGATAAGAGTACTGGATGGTGTTATTTACTCGAAACCATGGCGACTAAAGCTCATAACATATATCGTTGCTGAATTAAAGTGACTGTTTGGACAACTTTAAACCTTCAACATTTCTTTCAACTTATATAAAAAAGGGTCTTTCCCTATCTGTCTTTAAAAGGGTCTAAACAAAATACACAAAATATTTGTGCCATATATTCCTTTTTATCTCATATTTGAAAAATCTTGACTACCACAGAAATGTTTGAAAGATGGTTTGTAGAGACTAGTCAAAACAAAGGTAAATAACAGTCAATACGAAGACCTGTGTTGCCATCATTGAGGCTTGTCTTACAAACCGCAATAAGAAGAGTCAGAATAAAGGGAAGCTTTCACAAAAATAATTAGGACGAAGGCTTCTAAAATTATTGAAAGGCAAAGCAAAGTTGCATAAGTATTGATTGTCGGCTACGTTACCATGAGAGATCATAAAATACGTGAAAATACGTTAAGAAAAGCTTCTGAAAAAACAGATTCATCGGAGCAGTATGAAGACTATGCTAATTCTATTGATTTTACTAAATTACATATTCCCACAAACCATCCCTAATAGTGGAATTTTTCTACCCTTTTTCATACTTTTAGTATGAAAAAGGGATAACAGGTAAATATATATGTAGCACAAATTCCTTAGGATCCTTTTTTGCTTGTTTCTGAAAGTTATTTCTTTAGTATCGAAAATAATCATGCTACTGGTTTTGGCAATATGTTTTTAACAGCTACAGAGGCAGCCTACAACCACGGCAAGTACAGAAAAAGCAATTATCTTTGTACCTTTTTAAAGAATATAATGAACAGAAGCTTTTTTTTCAGTTTAAAGTACTCATATTGAAACTGTGTGAAGTGAACATGTGCTTCCGATATGGGAATGATGGAAATTTCCAAGTTAAAGATAAAAAAATCATTCTTCTAAAAAAAAGCAAATTGTAATTAAAATTCTGTAACAGGCCTCTAGTTCCGGTCTCCATTTAGGCAATAAGTATGACTGTAGAGTGAAACTCCCTGTCTTTCTATTTAAATTTATGTGCTTTTTTATGTTAAATATGCCTCAGATATCCCTTTATATCTTATCTCTTTCCTCCTTGTTTAAAAATTTTTCTGCGTTGCTAATTCAAAGAACGATTTCTTCAGATCTTGTCATCTTTTTTTCTACTGTTTTTGTTGGAATGCATTTTTTTTATGTGCGCGTTTTAGCTTATATCCTATATTTCCTTATCTGTAACAATGACTTTCCCAAAAATCGTACTTTAGTGGGTTTTTTTGGCTCTTTTAATTTTCGCACTTTGTTTGTATTCGCCATTTGCACTTGGGTACAGTTGTGCTGTTGGCTATTGGTGTGGTAAAAAAGTGTGGTTTTGAATGTTGTCAGCCTGGCTATTTTCGTCTCTAGTAGGGTGTTGCATTATCCCTAATTTAATTTCAAGTGGAACCAGATTCTTTGGCTTTGGGAGTAATATGATGCGTTATTAAGGTAGTGGTTGAGTTGGTTTCCTGTAGATATTAATAGAAGTGGCGCAGTCTGCTTGTCTTTTCGCTAGGACATAAAGAAAGGGTATTTGTCTTGTCTCTCTTTTTTCCATGGTAAACACGATGTTTATTAAAGATTGTTTATGTGCCGAAAGAAACCTTGTAGATGATCTTCTTTAATAATTGCGGAAGTATCGTCAACGTATCTTTCCCAGACAGTTGGTCTTTAGTCTGTAGTTGATAATGCCGTGGCTTCAAACGGTTGCATAAATATCTCAGCAATCACAGAAGATGTTACAGTTCCCATTGGTGCACCGCTGTTTCCTGCCATTGTTGAAGTAGCCATTCAGTAGCGTGACGATGGGAGAAACGTCTCTCGAAACGTAGCTCAGGAAAAGCTTAGGCCTCACGACATGATAAATATCCTAAATCAACAGAATTAGTATTAATACAATACTTCCTTCCAAAATTGAAGAAGTTTTTGTAACAAACTTGCAATTGGTTTTGAGATCGTTGTACATAATAACTCCGATGTTTCATACATTTCACTTGTTTTTGCTAGACGAGAGCGATCAAGGGTTTTTTTACCCTGAGGAAAGGGTAAAATATTTTGATTTTTAAGTATCTCCGCAGCACTTTACTTCTATGGAATAAGTTTATGTAAAGAAATAAAAATATTGCAGACCCAAAGAAAAGGGTGAGTGAGGCAAGTGAGTAAATCATATTTACTGTACTGGTGCAAAAGCAATACCAGACAAACAAGAAATTTCACATGACTATTCTTGAATTAATTTCATTATGAAAGTTGCCATTTTGCAAAGATGGCCACAAAACACTTTTTCTAATCTAACATTTAATTGTAATTAAACGTCCATTGAACGTTCAGATTCTGATAAGCACCAGAGAAACAACTGTACAGACGTGGTATTTTTCAATGATAGTAATTGTGACTGTGCAATCATTTGATACCATAGAATTCATGATGCAGTGATTTGCATTTTTGCAGTTACAAAATTCCATTAGTATTCACCCTCTTTATTTGATGAAAATAAAGCAGTGGCCACGGTAGAAAAACAGTTGACAGTTACATCGGCAATGTTCCGTAAGGGAGAAGACCAAGCACCACAACCTGGTACATATTTTTATATGAAATGAAAGAGAAAATCTTTTGATATTTCAATGTTTAAGAATAAATGTATGAGTTTATGTGCATGTATATATTAAGCTTTTGCAATGACAGATGAAGTAGCAGTAATGCAGTTATGCAATCTATGAGTCTCTCCGGTACAAAATAATGAATCACAATCTAGTTCGAAGTTTTAATAGTTCTGCTTGTGAATTGTTCATAAATTTAACAATTCTTTTGTGGGTGAATAAAAAGAAGCAGCTTTCATCAGTCCTTAAATGAAAGGACAAAATCTGTTAAAAATGAAACTAAAATTACGTCAAAGTCACTGAAGAAAAGTCCGATGAACGAAGTATATAGGACAATTTGGGACAATAGTTTCTTTAAACCCATCCTGTAATACACTGTGCATGAAGAGAAAGAGAAAGTAAAGGAGAAAGAAGAGCAAGAAGGATAATAGTAGGAAATCAAATAACTAATTTGACCACTATCAAATTTTTAAAACTGTACACGAAAAAACGAAATGCAGTGCTTTGAGTGACATAGCTGTTTTAAATTACGTTTGTTGGAACATACAAAAAGGGTGTAGTATCAATATTGTGTTGAAGGTTAATCTTTTAATGACATTGTGTTAAAAATATCGTTAATTCATTTTTAACTATTCTTTTTTGTAATGAAAACACATAGCAAAAAAAAACAATTCAAACTATTTCATAATATTTGGGGGAAAAGGTGTTGGTCCCTTTAAGTACCTACAATATTTTAAATTGATAATGTGATATTTTAATCACGTGTTATTTTGTTCCTTTTTTGTTTTTAAAGCAGCTGATTTGCTATTATTAACTTTTAAAAATTTTCAGACAAATTTGTTGCCATAGGGCATTTTCTGAGTTCACATTTTAACTTTTTGTAAAATGTAAACCAAAATATTGTTAAATTAATTTGTACAAGAGTTTCTTCAATTACAGTAAACTGAAAAAATCAGAACAAAAAATACATTACCTGGAACAATTACCACTGACATTTATTCAAAAACTTGAAATTAGAATTTTTTAATATAGTAGCAAAAACAACGTTTTCTCTGTGGTCATAAAAAATTACAAATTGATAAGATCCACTGTTTTTACTGAAATAGAGTTTGATGATGTATTAGTAACTACACTTCCATAACATTTCTAAAATGTTTCAGGATCAAGCGACACTATTCAATTGTATATTTAGCATTATTTATAAAAAGTTTTTGTGGTTTTGCATATTACATAGAACTTTTCTTTCGTTTTTAAGTAATAAAAGTGTCCATTTTTGGAATTTTTGGAAAGATTTTGTATGTTGTGTTGTGTAAATTTTATACATATATTTTGTATGTCAAATAATCTTCTTTGATATCCATCAGGACTATTATGCTAGAAATTCAGTTAACCTTGATGAAAAAGCTGGATACACTTCAACTGAAAGAAACAAGTATTGGAAGTTATTTGAAAGAGCAATTATTTCTAGCGTAGCAAAAGAGCTAGTCTGTACAGAGCAATTAGCTAACAGAACAAAGAGAGGATCAAAGAAAGGCCAAATATATAGACTGAGTGTGCTTTGGTATTAAGTTAGGTTGACTTCATACTGGCAGGGAAACGATTGATCATGTCTAAAACAAGTTACAATTTGTATCTTTTCCTCTGTTTTCATTTTGAAATCAGTTCGTCTATATTTACTGAATAATATTAGACAGTGAAATAATTACAACAAACATGTTGTTTGCCTTCCCTTTGAATTAGTGCTTTTAGCTGGTGTATTTTCTCCTACGTTATTGTAATTGAAATAAACATCAATTTCGGCAACAACTTGAAGCTCTCCCTAAATGTCTTCAACTGAATCCATTGGTAAATCGATTGGATTTAAAAGTGATTTGCCTCGGAAAAGAAGGATCAGACTTCATAGAATATTCCTTTTCAAAATGGTTGTTACAGTTTGTTCAGGCATTGGTCGCGGTGAATCAAACCAGCATACTGATAGAGAACTTTGAAAGAAGTTACAACAGCTAGCTATCAGTTAGCTGAAATCATTTCTCTTAAGGGCCTTCCTCTCATATCTGCAAGAGAGATAATCCTGTTGGTTTTATCAAGAGTAGTATTTGTGTTCAAAGACCACTTTTAGAAAGTAGTGACATACTTTAGAACTAGTCAAACTAAGAACACTTAATCCATTTGTTAAGGATAACGACTTTCCTGTACCTACAACGGCACTTCTAAGTCCAATGAAAAAACGGCACAGAACTTAATATTGTCATTAACAGGAGTTAGTACTTTAACAGATGATTTTCCTCTGAAAATAAAGTATAATGAAAAAGATTCACTTATAAAGCCATTGTATTTTGTAGTTATTACACTCTAGGTAAAAGTAGAAATCTACTCTTGCCCAGATAAATTGCCAATGTACTTGCCATACACATTCTGGTAAAATAAATCCCTTGGCAGTCTATTTTAGCATTGGGTATGCCATTAAAGAAATTTTATGGGAAATTTTTAGGAATAAAACATGAAATGTAATAATTCGTACTGAGGTTTACTTACGTGAAAATTGTAAATGTATTGAGAGGTGTTTTGTCCTCACCCTATATTTAATAAAGCTTTAGAATAAAACCAAAGGAACTGTTATGTAAAACAGCTAATGGTTAGCGGTCCTGAATACGTTGTTCTTAAAATTGTTGGTTTCTATGAAAAATTTATTCATTCCAGCAGTTATTTTAAATATTTTATATAACTGCTGTCTTCTAACCTCCCTACAACAGGCTACAGTCTTCTTCCAGTTCTCTCCCTTCTTGGCCAAGGTAGAAGCTTGATATCAGTTGGTACCACAACCCAGGAGGTGTTTTGTCATTGGGCGCCAACTCCAAGTGCTGGAAGCTGACCAAAACAATCAAGAAAAATGCACAGTATTTATAGTACCAAAACTAAGTTAATAAGCTATGAAATCTGTAGGTGAAAAATCGAAGTACAAAATACACCTAGACTGGCATGGAAAATTATCTCTTTCAGCTAATAACCATCATAAGAAAACTTTCTGAATATATCCAAGGACCAGTTAAGCATAAAGAAGAAATGAAACTATTATCAGCAAAGGACAGATAAAGCCAATTTCAAATGAAAGGTTGCTATCAAAAAGCAAATCAAAAGAACTAAAATAAGCCTTGGAAATTAGTTAGTGAAATACTAAAGCTCTGAAGATAATAGATAAATAATATATGCAGCACAAGAGACGTACTCTCTTGATACATTTTGATTTCACTCATTGAGACTGTTATTCCACAGGCTGACATTAGCAAAATTATTCCATGAAAACTAATAAAATGACAAAAAAATAACGATAATGAACACAGCCCTGATGCATTAGATATAAACATGGAAAAGAACAGTGTAATTTCATGAAATAAGCTACCACTAAAAACGCTTCTCTTATCACCTGAATGATATAGACGAGACTAACAGAAGTGAAAAGAAATATAGCTTTGTTTTATTGACTACAGAAATGCCGTCAGTAAGGAATGTCATCATTATCTTTTAAACATCTACAGCACCTCAAAACTGGTGGCCGAAATATGTATTCTTATTTTTTAGAAAAATATTGAGCAAAAGGGTAACATAGAGTAAAGAGAAAGGTTAGAAAATGAAAGACAAAACGTACGAAAGCATAACAATTAGTGACAAGACAAATTTGCCTTTTTTAAACTTTTGTAAAAGCAATGAGACAATTAGATAAGCGGACAGTAGTAATCCAATATAAGACATCGTAAAATTACATCTTCAAACAAATATGAAAATACGATCATGGATGTGATGGGATAGCGGTTGTTAAGAGATTTGCATCCTCCTTTGTTACAGCGAACGTTAAGCACCTCAACTATTCCTCTACTATGAATTAAGAACAGAAGGTAGTAGGGAGATGTGGTTTTACAGACAGATGCTTGGGCTATCTTTGAAATGACGGTGTTTTACAGAGCGCTAAATCATACAGGCATCTTTTGTTAACTATCAAGTAGTGACAAGTCCCTTAGGTTGACTACCTTAGGAGAACAAAAAGCTCTATAAAATCGTAATGCCGAGAAATATTTAAGTAGTTTCAGATTAATTTACATCAAAATCTAAAATAACATGTGAGTAGAGCAAAACAACCCAACTCTAGCTGCTGATGCACATTTTGTGTAGAGACTAGACAATCAATATGTTTGTGGGATAGGTCATCCATAAATATCAAAGGGTGACCTTTTAAACTACAATAGCAGCTACCCAATCTACCTTACTTAGTTTTTGAGGAATAAGGATGTTAAATAATAATGGGTCTTTTACTAAATATCTCAAGTAGCTCCTATTAAATGCCAGAACACTGTCTGGGGTAAGAGCCTTAAAATGTACGAACCATAGAAATACCGTTAAAGTGATAATTGAGGCTATATATGTTTAACAATACTTTCTATTTATTAAAGGAGCCGTAATATAATGGTTTGTGCAGTAGCGATGTAACCAAGAAGTTACGTTGCAAAAGACTGTAACTTTACAAAAGAAAAAATCCTCACTGGAATAACAACGGCCTTCTGAAAGGCAATTTCTAAGCACAATAACTTGAAAAAATGACGTTTAAAAGAACAAAACAACACTTTTTGCTTATTCATCGTGAAAGTGGAATTCTTTCCAACAGCCAGCTTGAAAGTCGAATCAAGATTTGTTCTGCAGCACATTACAAGGCCAATATACAAGTTCTATAAACAAGTTTTGAGTTTTCGCTTTTATCTCGTATATATATAGTAATAGTAGTAAAGTATACCAATGTTCACTAAGAGTGCTCAATGTTTCCAGAGCAGTTTATAAATCGAGTGTAGTATACAACATAACTAGGCAAATTTAGCAGTTACTACTAGTTTCATGTTTTCTTAACAATCTTCAAACTGCAAACCAGTTGAAGATTGTTAAGAAAACATGAATCTAGTAGTAACTGCTAAATTTGTCTAGTTATGTTGTATACTACACTCGATATATATATATATATATATATATATATATATATAAAGTAACACAAAAAGTAAGAAACAATCAACAAAATTTGGTTAAAAGACTTAAATATATCAATTTACTAATATTTTCGTGGACACGTCAGTCCACTTTCTCAAACTTTTCTTTAAAATTAATAAATTGCTACTAGATGATATTCAAACAAGTAATACGAAAGAGTAACTATTGTAACTAGAAACATTTGTTTCTCTAATAAAAGAGAATCAAGGTAACTTTTAAAAAGTAATTCGGTTTTATTAATTAAATCAACAATTATAAGTTTAAGTTGGAGACTGTTTCATCCGGGGAGTCCTTAAATAAATAACATACTACACGTGAGGTCTTAAGTGCCTTTTTGATATGCGCTTTGTGACTTGCAAGCCGTAGTTTTCATGACACCGCCGATCCAACACCTTGTTTACTACATTTTTGACAGAACATGCAGTAATCATAGATAGATAGATAGATAGATAGATAGATAGATAGATCGATAGATCGATAGATCGATAGATCGATAGATCGATAGATCGATAGATCGATAGATCGATAGATCGATAGATCGATAGATCGATAGATAGATAGATAGATAGATAGATAGATAGATAGATAGATAGATAGATCGATAGATAGATAGATAGATAGATAGAGTCACACACACAGAAGTAATTAAACTTTTTTTTTTAAATATATTTTGACCTTCATTTATCAAATACTATACAATGTTAAAGAGTCAAAATGAGAAACAACAAAGTAAAAATAAAGTCAAAAGATATAATTTAGTGACCGCGTTATATTCAAAATTGTCTTTTAAATATACATGAATTTTAAAAGTTTCATGTCATTCACCATAACGGTAAACACATGAGTCTTTAAAATGCAGATTTTTACTAAATTGAGGACTAACACAAAGTGTGACTGAGTCCTAAGTCTTTAATAGGACTCATAAGGGGTCCACATTCAAAGCAATTCTGGGAACCTTCACTAAATAAGCAAATAATATATCTTGTATCCTTAGTTACTGTTCAAAGAGATTCCTCGTGGAGAAATACCACAATCCCATCATTGAAACAGATAATTGAAATAAAGATAAGGGAGATTGATAGTCTGGTATTCAAGGGAAGAATCATTGGTATAACACATTATGGAATATTTCTAATAAATCGGAGGGTAAAACTAATTTATTAATCAGCTCAGAACCTTTTTGAAGTATGACAATTTTTCTCGATCTAATCAATAAAAAATTGAAATAAATAGACTGTATGGTAACCACAATCCTGTCACAGAAAAAGAAAAAATTCCGATTTGTTTTTAGATGCTACCTCTTCACAACCCACATAACAATCGTGACAACATGGTAAAGCGTAACAGCTGAAAAAATAAAGTTCCATTGACCACAATTGAAATACTCACATAAAAAATCATCAAAGATATATCCTCCATTTCTGTTTAGAAAAAACTTAAGGGAGAAGAAAGGAAGAAAGAAAATTAAAGTACTTTGAGATTCTCAGATGCCTCAATAAATTTTGAAATTTTGTATTCAGTTTTAAATATTAAAATAACATCCACACATTATAACTAACTATTCTCTATTTCTCATACATTTGCACACAAAAATGGGTTTTCGTTATACGGCTACATACCACAGCACAATTATGTCTGATGCTAAAACAAAGGTACTCTGAAAATACTTAAGATCCCAAAATCAGGTCCAATGAAGCAATTAAAGAAAGAATCAAGTTTGATTGGGTTAAATGAAGTTTCAAACAGTTTTATGTGCTTTAGAAACGACAGTATTTAAACTTGTAAATCAAAATCCACGCTGCACCCATTCATGTGACCACCAAACGTTGATATATTGGATTTTCTATTTTACACATATTACAACTAGTCACTTCTTAACTGCTTTATATTAATATTGTGAAAGCAATATTTTAAAAAAATAAGACTGCAGAATTTCATCCCCGTCTGTTGAAAAGACATTGTTTACTTCGATTATTTGTCCATTATATTCAACCCAAGTTAGTATGGTCCAAGATGAAGATACTGAGGCGACAAAATAACCTAATGAGTACACATATACAAACACAAATTCAGACATATCACACATCTTTTGCACTTTTTTTCTACCCGAAAAACAATGGTATTAATTACTGAATTTGAATCAAGTATCTCTCTCCCTCCTTCCCTCCCTCCCTCTCTCTCTCTCTCTCAATCTACCTATCAGTTCATTTTTCTATCTATTTATCTATTTATCCATCTATCCATCTATTCTTCTATACATCTATTAACAAATTAACAAGGGACTTCAGTCCTTTTTAGAACGTTTTAGATCACGTAAAAAATCCATGTATATATATATATATGTATATTTGCNTTGCACTTGTTTTCTACCCGAAAAACAATGGTATTAATTACTGAATTTGAATCAAGTATCTCTCTCCCTCCTTCCCTCCCTCCCTCTCTCTCTCTCTCTCAATCTACCTATCAGTTCATTTTTCTATCTATTTATCTATTTATCCATCTATCCATCTATTCTTCTATACATCTATTAACAAATTAACAAGGGACTTCAGTCCTTTTTAGAACGTTTTAGATCACGTAAAAAATCCATGTATATATATATATATGTATATTTGCATTTATTTGTATTGAAATAAAATATATAATGGTATGAAATTCTTATACCCTATTACAAAGATTTATATTCCTTCTGATCATTTTTAAAGTACTAATGGGTAGATTAACATGCGAAAGGGACATTCCTAGGGTAATAAGTAAATACAGTGGTTTTTTTATATTTTCTACTCCCACCCATCTACACCAATTAGTTCTTTCAGACTGTTGCTTGTAATTTAAGCAAATACAGAGATAAACACAAGTACCTTTGGATATGTAGATATGATATACAGTTTAAGACCGCCCCCAAATGTAAACTATTTGGAGGCGGTCTTAAACTTGGGTCATTATTAGCACAAAAATTAAAAATCTGAATACGCAGCTTCATACTTCATACATGCTTTCATGCAGCCATCAAATTTATTAAAAGGTGTATACATTGAAACACACACACATACATATATATATACATATAAATATATATATACATATAAATATATATACAAATATATATATGATGTAATTAAAAGTGTTTGAATGCTAATAATATTTGATAATAACTCTACAAACTATTTTGTACCTAAATTTGATATGGAGAAAAAACATTTTGAGAAGGCTGCACACTTTTAATGAGTCTCGATAACGGTTAAGGAAAGAAAATATCTTAGTAAATTTACATTAACGTAGTTAGTAATACGGTGGCATATTACTTCTAAATAGCATTTAAAAAGTTTCATTATCTCATGTTATTTTATGAATTGGATTTAAAGGGTGGCAAACATTACCTGGAATATGTCAGAGCTACCAATGGATTGTTGTTTCCGAAACATATATATTATATGCATATATTATAAGCTAGCTCAGGTTTAATCCTAGACGGCTATAGTTTAGAACATTAGAATGTTAATGACATCACTAAAGCATTTTTCATTTCTTTTGTAGGTACAGAATAATACTGCAAGCTGAATACATTAATATTTCTTGATCTTGTCGTTCTTTAATTTCCTATTTTTGTTATGTACCAGAAAATCCTGTGCTCTAATCAACATGTATTTTAGCTCACCATTACTATGAAATAAGTGCTCTTTTTTTGAAAATAGAATAGCTTTGCCATATGATACTATAATTACAAAATGAAACAGAGGTAGATATTACATATACAAAGATATCTATACATATATGAACTTGTATATAAACATATCATAAATAAATACAAATATATATAAAAACATGTATACATGTATATATATATTTGTATTTATTTATGTATATATATATATATATAAGTAAAGGCCATTACCAATATTCTTAAACAATCATCATTGCTTAAAACATTATATTTTCTTTGTGTTTAAAAAATTGAAATGAATTAGGTTTGTTCTGAGGCAAGTAACCCTCCTTTTCGCTTGAAAACTCTCCTGATTAATTTTTGCATTCACAGTTTCATGCCTTATTAATTCATCATCTTAATATATCAACTTATTCATCAGAGGTAAATACATTATATTCAATCTGATCTACCAACTCCATTTCTAACTTTAATTCTACTCTATAAAAAGCCAAGTGTGGCACAATTTAACCTCTCGTAATTATTTTTAGTTGCAAAAATACATGCTCGGATTATGATATTTCATTTTATTTTTAGGACACGTGTAGCAATAAAACTTAAAACAGAGTTCGATGTTTGATCAAGGATATTTACTCCTCTATTTTATGTGCTCTATCAAAAGAAGTAAACTTCCTCTTACAAAGAAAATTCATTCTAGTCAATATGACCAAAAATATGTCCCAGCAGCTTTCTCATTTTAGGGTCCCTTTCAATCAAGATGTGTCCTTGAAGAATAACAATTTAATCCTCGATATTGATATTAATTAATATAGTTTGAGTTATTGTTACTTTTTCAAAAAACCGGATGCCAACGCCCTATAGTTGTAATGCAAAACGATTATCACCGTTTTCTTTGTAAATATTGTGCTAAAATTAAAATTTCATGGAACAGTTAAAAGTCCAATTTTGAAGATAAAAAGGAGTTATAATTTATATTAATCATACATATGTATTCATGGTCTATTTTTTGAAAACGCAGCTGATTTCTCTTAAAAATTACTTTTTTGTATTTTAATTGACATTTGCTTATGTATATATATATATATATATATATATATATATGTGTGTGTGTGTGCATATTTGTATATAAACAACTATGGTAATACACATAAAAGGTATATTTATTACTCAGGGAATCATATCGGAGAAAAAACAAAGAGTATATTGTAAAAACTATGTATTTTTTAATTCGTAGTAATTTTCAGATTGACATATTTAGGAATGCAGTAAATTTGAATTTGTAGCCTTGTCAGTAATTACTGAATGTGGCAATAAAAGGGAAGAAGAAGTAAGAAGACTAATTTTTATTCTAAATGGAAGATAAAAAAACCTCTAGAAAAAATTGGTAGTTGTTTCTGGGTAGCCTGCGGATGATGAGCAACCCAATGAATAGTACAAAAATCTTGCTGGGAGTGGTGTATTTAACAGTGAATATCTATACTTAGTTGTAAAATAATCTTAGTTTTCTATAGCCTGCATGAAGTTCTTTGTCAAGTTGCTTGTGGTTTCTAATTTGTTAAATGTTCACTAAAAATGTGGCCTTCTTTTCCACCTCCGGAGTAATTCATGAGTTTGTACTGGCAACCAAAGTGTGATTTTTTGTTCTTGCTAATGTGAACCTAATTTTCTAGTCCAAAACGGCTGATTTTGTAGACATCAAAAAGCCGGAATTTTGCGCATAGACTAAGCAGGCTCCTAAAGTATATTGAACTCTAAAAAGTGACTTTCTTTCTTACATTTGAGCACCCGAACAACTATATAAAGACTGTAAAATATTGTAGTAGTTACGACATTTCACAAGTGAAAAGCTAACAGAGATTGATTGGAATACTTAAAGTGGGTTCCAGAATTGTTTTAGAACTCAGAACCTCTTGTTATGCTTTTGTTGGCAAAAAAGGACACACAAAAGTCATTTGTCAGGCAAACAATTGTTTAAGATAGCAAGAAGGTATCTCTACGATCGAATTAGAACTAAAAACTACAAGATTGGTTTTATGCCAAGGTAGACATACTATCTCTCATAAAACGAAAGAGGTTATATTTTTTTTTAAACAGTTTGAGGGGGATAGTAGCACAGATTTGGGTACAGACCAAGGTTGCTGGTGCCATTTGGGAAACACGATGGTTACGAAGTATCCTATCCGAAACAGTGATTTGTGATAAGTTAATAATACCAAAAACCAAATACTACTGAGATCTGTGTGCCAACTCTCTCAAAAGTATAAATGACTAAATAAGAATGTCCGTGCTTTTCGTATTGATGTACTCAAGATGGTTTAGGTATGAAATCCGAAATAAGACCTGATTTAATCATTCATTTTTT
>RDPX01000020.1:3959536-4036764 GCA_003991215.1 Morbakka virulenta
TACTTTCTTAATCCTGAAGTCACAAATTACTGGCTTATGCTGGGTCACAAATTCTTCACCGGGTATCACTTTTACATCTTGCAAATACTTCCTGTCTTTTGTCTTTACCAAAATGTAGTCCACTTGAGTCATAGCTGTCCCAGACTCATAGGTTACCAGATGGCTATCCCTTTTCTTAAAAATAGTATTCGCCACCAACATATCCATGGCAAGTCCAAACTCTAGAATTCTTTCACCCTCCTTATTTCGGTCACCATATCCATTTCCTCCATGGACTCCCTCAAACCCAGATGCTGTTCTTCCAACATGGCCATTTAGATCACCTGCAATAGCAACAATTTCTTTCTCTGCCAGCTTACCAGTGACTGCAATGAGACTGTCATAGAATTAATCCTTGACTTCTTCACTTAAGCCACATTGTGGTGCATACACTGATATTGCTGTGAAGATTGTCTCACCTATCATCAGTTTAATCAGCATAATTCGATCATTTATGCGTTTGACATCAATCACCTTGTCTATCCATTTCTCTGCAACAAAGATACCTACACCACCTGTGCCTTTTCCATTACCAATCCAAAACAGCTTGTATGTTGCCTTTTTCCCTTCTATCATTCTTACAGATTTCCCTCTCCATCGTGTTTCTTGGATGCAGCACAAATCAATGTGTCTTCGCTCCAGAAACTCTGCTACTTCACCAGATCTACCTCTCAAACTTCCCACATTCAGACTACAGAGTCTGAAGCTTGTCATCATTTCCTTCGGTTGATGAAAAAACATAAAAAAACAATAATAATTATTATTATATCAAAAATAATAACTATTATATACTACTACTATTAATACTACTACTAATAATAATAATACAGATGTTTCCAGGGAAAGACATCATGCTCTACTTTAGCGATTTGCCATTTGAACTTATTTTTTATATGCTTTGCTTAATAAACAACAGTTGATGACATGTCTAACTGCCATATTTTTAAATTTTATGTCTTTAAAATGTGAAAATCGAATTAAAACAAAGTCAAAGGGGAGAGAGGTCAAGCAAGGATTTTGAAAAGGAATGAAGGAATAATGGACAAATGCAACGTTCCATCTACACTATTGAAAATCGAAAGTATTGATCCAAACTTGCTTCTTCGTGACAAGTGTTAAAGTGCCAAATATGCATGTGGAGATAGTGTATGGAAAACGATGGAACTAACACTTAAGAAACTGAGAAAAACTAAAAAATTCTACTTGCAACTCCTTTTCTCTTTTGCTGTAAAATATCCTGAGGCCTTGTTAAAGTTGAACTCTGAGATAATGACTTCCTGATTAGGATAAACTGGAACAGCTTACAGTGCTATTGTTTATTTACCCTTCTGTTTGAATAAATTGCCTCAAGTGTTATCAAGATACACGTTATTATAATCTTTGTATATTTCGTCGTCTTTAAGTTGAGCTCTCTAATGTATAATACAAGCCTTTTAATAAAAGGGAACATAGAACGCTAATTTTGATAATTATTTCATAGAATAGATTTACATGTATCGAGAGAACAAAGGCCTTTTCAAAGTGTGATCCCAGGAAAGATATGTTGTTTATTGCTTCAAAAAATATTTGGGTCCAGTCAAGGGGCAGCTATCTATTAATCACCCAGGAGTACCAGCACAAGAACTGTACTACAGAGTACCTATCATATGTTTTCACTTCTCATTTAACTTTGCTAGGCCGACTAGTTCCCTATCCATTACACCATCCCATTTAATTGTTCTCCTACCGAGTTGATCGTTCCTTTCCTGATTTTGATTTTTTTTTTCATGTATCGCTATGTCCAAATAAACAATCTCTAAAAATGTATCAGAGACCACAAAAAATAATTAAAAAAACGAAAAAACACTTAAAGTATTAATGTAAGAAGAAATTCGAGTCTGTCAATATGAAAGAAATCAAGTCAAGGCATTGGCTGCGCCCAAGGGGGCCTGGGGCTGAAACCCTATCACTTTTTTTGCCATGTAATGTTGCAAGAAAAGAATAAGAAAAAAAGTTATGCACAAAGAAAAGGAGTCCTGATATTGTTACTTAATTGTCAACAAATAGGAAATATTCTCTGTATACAGTAAACAAAAATCTAGATGACCTTATCAAGATGACCTTTATTCATGAATTCATGAATTTCTTCAATTACTTAACTCTATATTGCCAGGAATAAAATTCACCATGGAAATTGGTGGTGATCAACTTTGCTTTCTTGATCTGAAAATTGTAAAGCATAACAACACTTTACAAACGACTGTTTACAGCAAACCAACTGACAGCCATTTTTACTTGCATGGTTCATCCTGTCACCCAAAAGGAACCATAAATGTTATATCGAAAGGAGTTGTTGTCCGGCTACGTAGAATCTGTTCGTCAGAGGATACATTCCTAGATAAATCCAAAGAGTACCAGGCTTATCTTGCAGCACGTGACCACAATCCAAAAGCTATTCAAGAAAGCTTCGGTAATATTGCTAACCGTTCGAGAGAGGAGGTTCGTGAATTGAAAAAGAGCGATACACCTAACATCCGTCGTACACTCTTTTCGACCCAATTTAATCCACGTGGTCCCAACATAAAACAAATTGTTAAACGCCACCTTCATCTTCTCGATACCCCAACTTTGTCAAAAATATTTCCAGAAGGCTCAGTAGGAGTTGTCTTCAAGAACCTTCCCAATCTGAAGCAGCTAATGGTCCGTGCTGATCCATACTCACCAACTATCAAGAGATCTTGTGAGGAGATTCGTGGTTACCAACCGTGCAAAAGAAAATGCGACTCCTGCAACAACTTTGTTGATAAAGTCGATTCTTTCCGATGTAATGCAACAGGGAAAGTATTCAAAATTCACAAAGCCATCACTTGCACTACACCTAACGTCATTTATATAGCTTACTGTACAAAATGCAAAAAACAAGGAGTTGGTTCAACTGAGGACTGGAAACCAAGGCTTCGTAATTACAAGTACCACACAAACGACGTGTTTATTCCTGTTCGATAGTAAGACACTTTATTGACGATTGTCCAGGTGATGATGATAACCCATCTAAATATTTACGTTTTGTGTTAGCTGACTACGTTGAAAACGTAAGTGTTGAAGAACGTGAAAGCATTATGCTCGAAAAAGAAAAGTTCTGGATTGGCTCCATTTGCACTATCCACAAGGGACTTAACGGTTATCGTGATTGGAGACGTACTAAACGGGTACAGAAATTTAAAATCGGAGACTGGTAGTTTTTAGAACATTTTTCTCTCTTTCTGTCACTGTCACGTCATTTTTTGTCTCTCATGCCTTGTGTCCGTTGAGAAGTGTGTTGTCATTGAAAATAAAATTCTTTTTGTTCACTTCACAGCTCCCCAGTGACAATTGTCTTTTATATATTTTTGTTGAATAGCAATTATATAATTATTTTGTCACTTAGCAGTTTGTTTGCAGTCTTTTTACGTATACGTTTTCTGCTTGTCAGTTTCTAGATAAAGTCTGTTGTAGACAGACGAAAATTTGAAATTGTGATAGTAATAAATAAAAATTTGATTTACTCAAGTAAATGTTAGCATACTTTCTTCAGTCATTTCCTGTGTCAAATATTCAAATATTATTGTTATTAGCTGAAGGAGTTTGTCAGTGTTGGTTTTTTATGTTTCCTGTGTCGAATATATATATATATATATATATATATATATATATATATATAAATGGTACCAAAAAAAATAAGTGCAATGTCGAAGTTTTAATTAGAATCCAAAAACTAAAAATCAAAAGGTTGACAACAACGATCTAGAAAATTCCTAACTTTATGGACTTAGTGGAAGCTAAAAATATAGGAGCTTTATCGTGTCATGAGACGTAAAAGACTTAAAAGCAACTTCAAAAAGAAACCTTTGTGCTGGAATCGAATAATAATACAAAGTGTAAGAAACCTTTCTAATGCAACTTTAATTAAAACTGAGCAGTTCTAATGAGGGGAGCAACAAAGGAGAAAGGAAAAAAAGCAAGCAAAGTAAAAGGTGTAAGTAAAAAATTTTTATTAGAAGTATCGGTACTACTTTATGAGGCTGATTAATCTGTCATCATTTTTATTTTTTTCGTTCTAATGACTAGGAAGAGATGTTTGAGTGTAAGAGAATTTATACTAAGTGTAAACGGAAAAGGAGCAGAAGAAGTCGGTTTCTATTAGGCACTGCCTATAATAATTTTCTTTAAACGTGTTAGATAAAATCGCTCAATTATTACCTGAAAAGCCTAACTGTAAGAAATGAAAGTTGAAAACCACACAAAAACAACATTGTTTTTGTTGCACGAAAGTTAGGTACCCTTTTACTAGGCATCTTTCGAAACATCTTTCCCTTTACAATCGCAATCTTTATTATACCTGGGTCAAAAAAACTTAGGGAATGAAAATGTCATCAAGGGAATTTCATATGGCCTGTCCCTTGCCCTGAAAAGCTATACTAAAATATAAATTGATCCTCCTTTTCTTTCCTGATATTTCCTGGAATTTAAGTGGGTCAGTGCAATTCCGAAAAGGTCCTCGGACGATACTTCAGAGTTCAAGAAATGGATGCATATTTTCAAATTTTTTTGGAGAGTACCCCCCAGGCCCTTCTCAAAGTGATCTTGTTTACACGACTCACAGTTGGCTCTTAGCGTCTCTTCAAGAAAATCATCGGACCTATGCTTATTTAAGTTATACTATTTTTACGACCGTACCTGGTCACCATTTTACTATCTTAAGCATGTAATTTAACAGATGGACTTGTTTGCCATAATTGTATTATCATAAAATCACTTAGATTTTGATTAACTCTGATGACTCCCGCGAACTGTGTACGGAGTTAATATGATTATAAAATATGGTCATATCAGAGACCAATTCTTATTTTCTGTTGAAACTTTTTAACATTCATTTAACAGCGCAAATTTCTCTCTCTTTAGCACACTGCAAAAAAACTTAAATCTAATGCAAAGTTATAGATGTAAGAGCTTTATCATATCATGATAACGCTCTTACATTTATGGCTTCCTCTCAGTCCATAAAGTTCAGAACTTTCAAGACTATTAGGGAAACTTATGGAGAAGTTATTCTTCAGCGCTGCAGACGTCTGGAAAGAAGAGCCTGAGGACGAGAGAAGTATCTGTCGAAAACGTAGCTCGAAAAAAGCTTACGACTCATGACATGATAAAGCTCTTACATCTATGGCTTCCTCTGAGTCCATGAAGTTCAGAATTTTTCAAGATTATTAGGCTAATGCAAAGTTGTTTCTCAGAGAAGGTTTGGCCTTTGGTATGAATATAGTATACTTCGTTGCACCAGCGTCGTGGTGCAATTCAATCAAAAAATCGACAGTTTAGAATGCATATAACACCAGTTGGTGCATTCAACTCTTAAGAAATTGAACGTGAAAAAGTAGCTAGACTATTGTCATGGTAACAGAATGCTGTTGCCATAACTGTTGTTGAAGATACAAAACGATCTTGCCAGTACAAATGTTTTAAAAATTATCCCAAGCTTGATTACGATATTGATAATGACGTGATCACATGCCTTGCAAGCATTAAAATTGAAAGACAATCTGAAAGCAGAGTGCTGCAAGGAGGAAGTTTTCTTAGAAATAGGCTTCTAAAATTGGCAAAAGTTTGAAGAACACGAAGCACGTAAATGCCACCGATCTGAAACAACACATGAAGTCAGTCCTTCAATGTGGTTACTTGGCTGAAACAAAATACACTAAAGAAAAAGAAAGTCGGGCCATTCATCGTTTATGTTTTATGGTCATTCTTGAGTCCTGGCAATACTTACCAAGTCAGGGTATACCTTTGCCAAATCATGGCAAAGATGAGAATTTTCAGCTTGTCGAGATGAAATTAAAAGCTCTTTCCCGAGATTGGATCACTAAAAATGTTGTCTTAAGGAATCTACTGTATAAAATTAGAGGTAACGGATATTCCATCATTAGTGATGAATATACTATGTGTCAAACAAGGAGCAGCTTGCGATTTTTCTCTGTTGAATAAACGAAAATTTAGAACTTTTTTTAAAAGCTCTTGGAGTGTACCATAGATACTCCAAGAGTGATTATCGTTTTGATTAAATACTCCCCATAATCGAGAGAACCTGTTTGGCAAAATAAAAGATATACTCGAGTGCGGTTCAGAAGAAGTAAAACAAATACATCTGAAGTTCGATGGGCATTGCATATAGATTATACCTATATATTAAGGTATATATAGGTACAAGTAACTGCGATGGAGATAAAACAATAGACGTAGTTGACTTGATTTACATTGATGAACCTGTAATACTAACTTACTTTTATAAAGAGTGAAAAAAACGAAATGAAAGTTTTTGGAAAGGATATATAATCTCCCAAATACTTTTTCTTTATATCAGGAGGCTCATTTAAAAGTATGATTGACATAAGATGTTGCAGTTGAAGGCATACATTAATAAATACTTTTACAGTGTTTATGATTATAGTATAGTCCCACAGTGCGGACCTTCGTGGTGACAGGAATCGAGTGGTTTTCAAGAGTGATGCTATATCTATTGTTTGTTTCTATCATTTCTCTTTCTTGCTGAAAGGCAAATTCTGGAAGAATGAAAGATTCACTGTTGGTGTGATTCCTGTTGTGTAGGGAAGGGAAATTTTTATTTATTTAATGCTATATCTATTGTTTGTTTCTATTATTTCTCTTTCTTGCTGAAAGGCAAATTCTGGAAGAATGAAAGATTCACTGTTGGTGTGATTCCTGTTGTGTAGGGAAGGGAAATTATTCTATTTAATGCTTATTTCTGTATTGCTATATGTAATTTCTTCATCAGTTGTACTATAAACAGCATTTTTTAAGCTTTGATGCACTTTGATCCTACGTCTTGAGATTGTACAGAGCTTTCTATACTCTTTTCGTAACAGAAGCGCCTCTATGAGCTTAGTGTAGGATCCCTGAGGTTGGTCCCATTTAATCTAGAGTCAATAAGTAGAGATAGTTTGAGAAATGAGATTTTTAAAGTCATTTTTGTACAGACTCAAGGAATATTAAAACTGAAACAGTCATTTAGTAGTTTTGTAAGCAATGATAAATTCTTTTGCATTATGTTTAATCTCTTGCTTATTGTATTGGTGTTACATTGTAAGTATTAATGCCTATTTCCCTCCTATTTTGTTGGAGAAAAGAGCAAAAGGGTTAGCCAAATTCAACCTATTCTTTGCTGTTTAATTAACTGCTACTTTAAGGTTTGAACTATAAACCTGCCATAGATCTATGGTCTTATAGCTTCCCTACAAAGAAGGCATCCTAGCCCAATTACACATAGTCAAGAAGTCATAAATTTCTCTCGAAGGACAACACAATAATGGGAAACTTTAGCTTGTTACTAAAAAATGCTACCATACTCACCAAGAAATCCAAAAACAAAATTTGCTAAGACCTGATACAATGAAAATGCAGAGAATATATGTTAGCAATGTTAGAGAACAACAAAAAATTTTTAAAAGTATCGAAAAATTATAGCAACTATAGTTAACTTTATTAACACTCATTTTAAAATAATATATTATATTGATAGGGTAATTTACTTAGCTACAAGCAATTTACCTGCTATCAGTAGAAGCTTGTTAAAAGAAAGTTGATACTACCCAATACAGTGTACAAAAATTATCTTCACATTAATAAAACAAAAGATCTGAGATAGAAGTTAATTTAACAATCCTTTTATTTAATCTATCAATAACAGGCTTTTAATTAGCATTCTTGAATTATGAATGCTCTATCTTCTTTGATATTTCTTCTAAATTATATCAGGTTATTCTTTAAAAGGCTGACAAAGAGTGAGGATATTTAGGTTTTACTGGTTCCATCTATAGAAGACGTACTAAAATGACCACATTTAAAAAAAGATGGATAGAAAATGTATAATACACAATTGATCAGTAAACGTGCGTATCACTGCCTCCCAGAAGCCCATTCATGGAAGAAGCTCTCTACTTGGTTAAAAACAGTCTCAGAAAAAAATGACGAGAAGTGAAATAAAATTAAAAATGAAGACAAAATCAACACCAATAGACAGTTTGAATTTCATGTTACATAAATAGGTTAGATAGAACAATAAAGAGAGGAATTAGATCAATAAAGGAGAGAAAAGAAGTTTCTGGCTTGAAGAACTGCATCACCTAGAGGAGTGTAGGTAAAATATCAAACACAATACGTTATTCTGAACTTCAACATAATGTACCACCTCTGCAGAAAAATGTTTATATTTTCGAATCTGAAGCTTTATTATTATTCTAGTTAGATAATATTTTTTATCAACATGGTATTACATATTGGATCGAAAAAAATGACACTTAAAGGAACTTATAATAATAATAATAACGATAATGTTAATAATGATTACCATGATGCTATTAATGATTATAATGATGGTGGTAGTAGCAACATCAAATGTGGTACCTTGAGATAAAATACACAACCATATGTCTGCTTGTGAGCATAGGAAAAGCCATGTTAAATGCTACATTACATATTTCTCTCTTACTAAAATAGCATTGGAAATTCCTACTGAAAATAGGCTTTCTGGTTTTCTTAGGTAGGAATAAAAGTTAAAAAGTCTACTGTCTTACAACTCCTTATCCCAATCTACACTTTCCAAGTAAATTCTTTGAATGGTCCCCTTTATTCGTACTATGATTAACCGAAGTGTATCTGATGAATCACAAAATTTTGCACATACCTTCAAAAGTAAACGTTTTGTAACACGCGCATTAATTCCAATGCAATGTTAGGTATTTCCTTACTGCACGACAAATCCTTCACAAATAAATGGCCTATTATGTGCGGTTTTGGCAAAGCGTGCATCACACCCTTCCAAATGTTTTCTTATTTTAGTGTCAAGGATGCTTGGAGAAGAGTGTAATCCAAATGCACCATAGTAAAATCAAAACTGGATTATTGAAGGCTTTCAGGCTTGTCACTAAACCGTAATAATTATTATAACCACATTTCCTAATTTCAAGGTGAAAAAAATCCCTTTCTTTAGATCTACTGTAAGAGCATATGGATGGTATCTAAATCGAAGGGAAAATGAGGAAGGTAATTAGCCAAATTCACGAGATGGTCGTGTCAAATGATATGATCACGATTTAGCGTTACCATCCAAAACTATTCTAAGTTTTGGTATTCTCACAATCTGTATACACTATTCTATGATACGGTAAAATTACATACCTCCCTTGTTGACTAACTCTGTGGAAACCCTTCCTACAATGCCAGAGCTCAGGCTGCTCCCAAAATATGCTATTTTCCTTACGAAAAATCTCAGTACTTTTTTTGAAAAGAAACTAAACGGTTATAGAATTATTCCTGTCGAATACAGGCTGAACGATGTCGTCATAAAAGGAAATTTACCCCATATGACTACTCATAACTTAGAACTGATTCCTTAATTTCACATAATAACATAATCTAATCAATTTATTTAAGAACTCCTATAGGGTTGATAAACTCCTCTTAATGAGAGCTACATTACGCGCTACCTGTAATAAGGGGGGATCAGTAACAGCATCACAGGATTGGAATGCCTTGGTTAAGTTGTGGGATCCAAAGAAAACCAACCAAATTTGCTGTTCAATGCTACGGAACCTAAATCTTTTTAACAACTTCACCCTTTGCAACACTATACCAATAATCAGCTCCAATTACTATAGATAAGCAATCACTGACATTAAACGATTTGCTGTCACGAAGGCATAATTCTTGTTTGTGTGGATAACGTTCAATATTGATGGCATGAGCAAGTGGAGAACAAATGGTAGCAGTGAAATCCAAAGAAATGGGGCAAGAGGCGTCCCCCAATTTCTTTAGAGACCTCATGGTCCCCTTTTTAATTATTAAAAGATATAAAAACTTGAAGTAATGAGGTCTAAAAGTCGATTAAACACCTGCCTGTTTCTTAATACATTTAAAGAATAAATTTTATCTCAGTGATGTCGCGAACAAATTCTGCCTAAAAAGTGACACAAGATTTTACATTTGGAGCATTTGCTGATCAGGTTATTCCCACGCATTTTGGACCAAAAACCTCAGAAGCTATTTAGATATTCTAATTTATTAACAAAAGTGCTATTCATCAGACAATATAAACAATGGCCACTTGTACACAATTTTATTGTCATAGCTGCATTAGAAAGCTATTATTTACTTTTCAGCTCTCTTTTTGAATACATGTTGATTGATAATTTGAATACAAATTTCTTATTGCTTCTTCATATTTTTCGGGGTTTGTGGATATATATTACTGCCCTTTACCTAAATGAGTGCCACCCTGAAATGAAATGATGGCCCTCCCAGATAAAGCATTGTTTATCTCACAGTGTACTTGTTTTCATGTTGTTGCTTACCACAACGTGATAGCGAATTATAGACCTAGACAACTCATTTCTAAAACAAGAAGTAAATTTTTTTAAAGCCCTATCTATTAGAAACAAATTTCATGATATCTATTTCTTTTTACCCTATTGACAAGAATATAGACAAATATTACAACCGTGAAAATCTTGCAGTGACAGAGATAGGTGAGATTTCGTACTTTTGTACGGTCACGACATGACAACGTGCAACAAAAAATATGCACTAACGATGAATTTCTTTTTCGATTTTTAAGTTGCTTACTTCCAGCCTTTCTTGAGGTAAATGAGGCAAAAATTGAAAGTAATTATGGTCCCTTCTTTAAAAAAATATAAAGCTTTTGACTCTGTGATCCTGCAACAATTCTTAATCAAAATTTCCTTCTCTGTAATAGTTCTTAACTTTAATATTTCAGAATTGATACCTATTAGGTTTTTTTAAATTTGCTAATATATAAGAAATGAGAATATTTTTTGACTAGACAACAGCCCCTGCTATTTGCTATCTCGTAAGTTACAAGTGATGATGTGCATGGTGACAGACCACCAATTGCATTTCGAACGTAAGCCAATTTTGGTTTAACAGATTTCATTTTTTGAAAACTCTGGGATAAAATGGTGATCAATATGTAATCGTTCGTAGTAAATTTAGCTGCCTTTCTTCTAATAATTGATTTATCCAATTGTCTTTTTTATTATAGTTATAATGAGCTTATCTTAATAATCTTTATTCGTGGAAAAGAAAGAGGATATAAATGTACCCTCAGTGAAGCTCCCATGTTTTTAATATCTCGTTCTAATATAATATCTATTTTCTTGTTCCCTCCAATTTTTTGGATTTCTTTTTCACTTCTTTGTCCTAAAAGTTTAAATAATTTTGGTAATTTCCTTTGGATTTTAACTTTTCTTTCGGGATAAAGGAATGTTGACCAACCTCAAGTTGGGGGGTGTTAAACAAAGCTTATCTCGGCTTTGCAGTGAAATGAAAATTAAATTGACGAGCTGTGTTAATGACGTTGGGCCCTTTAAATGAAATGTGCACAAAAATTGGTAACCTTCAGCTGTTGAAGAATTTTTCTAATTTTTCCCCAGCTACCACAGAAATATTTAGTCGAAACCTACACGTAGGATGTATCTCAATAAAAATGTATGCGTCGGAAATTAGAGATGTCAAGTGACAAGATTGGAACTGTTAGGTAAAGTTGATCAAATGCCGTTATGGTTACAACAGAAATGTCTTTGAGTAAACAGTTGACTTTGTCTCTTTAGTGTGGATCGCCGACACTGATTAATTTGAGAAGATTTATTCATCTCGGCAGACGAGCTAAGAATAATTATTTTAAGGTCGGCTAATAATAAAACAAACGAAGAAGAGCTGTTGCAAACGTTGTGATGAATAAAGAGTATAATTTCAATGATTGACAAGAATTGAAACAGACAAATATGATCTTAAGTTTAATTGTGTTTTAATACTGTCCTTTTCGAGTTTTTGCTCCAAGTTGAACGGGTAAAGAGTTTAACAGATTAAATAAAAGAGGGAAAGGGAGAGAATGACTTGATCGGTTACGAGACGATTTAGAAATTGTTATGAAATCGTCAGCAGATAGCAATCGCATTGATTGACAAGTTACATCTTTAGGTTTTGCAAGCATAGCCTTGAATTGGTGTTGTCCTTGTGTGTATTTTAGCCTTTTGGAGGCGGCAAATGATTCTGTCAGCTTTGTTTGCAGTCTGATAAAGTCCTTTTGATTTGAAAACAAAGTAGTACCTTTCACGTTCAAAGTGCTCTACATTGGACTGACGAACATAGCACTTGTTAAATCAAATCTCTCCTGAAGGTATCTATCACGCTACTATCGTCATGGCCTTGGCTAACCCAAATGAACCAAATTGCGTAGAACATCTGGGGACTGCATTTGAAAATCAAGAGCTAGATAAAACAGCGGAGATCAGCGACATGGGTAAGATAATCTTTATTATTATTACTAATGCTCGGTATTAAAAACCTGTGAAACAAGGTCTGATTAGAATAGTTGTGTGAGTGTCTCAGAATGATTTTCCTTTCTCTGAGTTAATTTTCAAGCTACAGGAATAGGATTTAATACTTGACAGTAGCTATCTGTTGGTCATTTAACACGAATAAGAAAAATCAGGATAATCATGACTATAAATGACCAGGAATACATTTATTTTCACCAGTAATAAAAAATTCAACTTTAACACTAATAAACCCAACCACCAGACCTAACAATGATATAACGCAAATTTTCAAAGTATATTTCAAGACTTTGCAGCTATGTCCTTATTAAACTGCCGTTTGCATTTTATTTGAATATTTATCTCTCAGCAAGTCAAGAGATGCCACGACGAACACCATGTGTTAATCAATAATTAGCTTCCACTAGAGGTTGAATATATGTTATTGGTGTAACTAAGTAATATCGATTTTAGCTCGATAACCACAGCTCAATTTTTAAAAAAAGCTGGTTAAAATTATTAATACACTTGACCTTATTTATTAACGACTAAGTATCTGTACATAATAAATAGGATTTAGTATGATTATTTTTTTATAAATACAAAAATAAATTTTGCTTTGTGCGGTTAGGTGTTGCACCGTTACAGTACATTTCAACCGTTGTTAATATTTTTGCTGGAAATAACTTGGCTGCCACCCTAAATATACCCACCCCATTTAAGACACAAAATCTCATGGATGGATGTTGATATTTATTTTGCCTTCGCTAGGGGCCTTTTTGCAAGATTTTTTTTTCTATCTAGCTTAATATTATCTAAGATGAAAATCTTCTTATGCGAATTATACGTTAGTCGAAACATAAATAGTCCCCATCTATATATACCTGCACCGATTTCAGCGCATCTCACTGCATTTTTTTGTATTTTTTTGCATAAAAAAATTTCATATGCGACTTCTTAGTGTTAAAAGAAAGTTCAAGCAGTTAATTGAGACATAAGACGAAGAATTCCTTTGGAGTTCAACAATTGCAAATTCCCATAAAACTTTAAGTGCTTTTCAATATTTTTAAAAACGGTTGTGTGTTTATTAAACCAAGCACTAAAGTTTTCACTTTGCACTGGCTGAATGAAAACTATAGTGAACACAAGACATCACTGAGGTTGAAAATCAACAATTTCAAGTTCAGGGAGAAATTTTCTAGTTGATATTACTTTTTTTCCAACAGTATTCTGTGTTAAATACCTCATTTTTCCCCCAAGAAAAATATTTGAATTTTCAATATTTCCCCTTAAAAGTCTTATTTCAGGTTCAAGTCTCATAAAGTATGAGCATAGTTTTAAACATTGGAAATATCACATATCAATATCAAGTTTAAATAACATTCTCCTGTATGCTAACACATAAGGGGATTCAATATCCTACAATTATCTTCAATAACATAATAAATTTCATTTATAATATTTATTGATTTCTAATACTTGGAACACTCTTGCCTCAATAATAAAAATATAATCTTGGGCCTTGTTACCACAGCCTGCGACATCTTTTTCACCCAAATATGTCAATTGTGATCCTTTAACCATGAGAAATTCCTCTTTTGTCTGACATGATTTATAAAAATCGTGTCTTCCCTTTGATATAAAGCCTATTTTTGTCTTCTAATTTAATAGATTAGTGATCCATTCTGAAGCACAACGTCACAACTGATCAGTTGGATTGGCACGAACATGTTAAAAATTAACAAATTTTTTGTGTGTGATGTCTCAAAGGTTGATTCTGCCTGAAAGCATGTCTCAGTAAAAGATTGAAATAACATCATTATGGTTGTAGCAGAAAAGAACTTCCATTATTCATTCATTAAAAAATTTAGATTTAAAATGTCACAACTGATCAGTTGGATTGTCAAGATGTTCAAAATTAACAATTTTTTTGTGTATCATGGTTCAACTATTGATTCTGCGTGAAGGCATGTCTTTTTAAAGGTTGAAATAATACGATTATAGCTGAGTAGAAAAACACTTTCATTATTCATTCATTAAAAATTTAGATTGAAAATAAAAGGAGAGATTGCTTCACCTAATATGCCTACGTTTAATAATAATACAACAGGAAAAAGATACCAAAGATACCGTTCATACTGCGAAAAATTTCAAAATACTCTCAGTGCATAATACCAGTTACCAGATCTAATAGCAATCCAAGTTTTATATTGAGAAGTCTTGTTGATGTATATTTCGAGGCAGATAGGTGTAAATATAAGTAAAGTGTTGGCATTTCTTGACTGTAAATTACAAGCAAACGCAATACATCAAAATTCCTGTTTATGTTCCAAAGTAAATGCTGACAAATTGCTGAATAAAAGCAAGGGAAAGGAAGAGAACCGTTAACTAATTAAATGCTTCAAAGATCAAAAGGTGTAAAGCCTTAACTATTGTTCAAGATACAATACAGTGAAAATAATATTAAGAGAGAGATTTAGGATTATTAAGAATAATACGTGGGTATTAAAAGTTGTACCAAACTCAGTTAGAACCATAGCTTACGATAATCATATCAACATGATTTTAAAATTTTTTAATTCAAATTTCCTATATCTGTACGTTTCACAGTACTTTTACTTATTTAGAAAAAAATGGTTTGTCAACATGGTATTTCTAAAATCTGAGGGTTTCTTGTTTTGTGTTTTGTTTTAAGTTTTATTTTTTAAAGATTGTCAACATGATATTTCTTTAATTATAATATTTAAGCATAAAATATGATCATATGAATTTACCCCTTCAGAGTATTTTGTAGGTGATTGTAAGTGTTCCCATTGCAGATGAGTGAAAGAGCTTTTCATCAAAACCATGTAAGGTTGGATAAACCCAGATTAAAAATTTTAGCTCTAAAGTATGTCAACGGACATTGATTTAATAAATTTGAACACATAGACGCCTCCACGCATACACAAACATATCCTATATACACTTCAACTGTACCTACTTCTTCTAGTAAAATGTGCTTACTTATTACTGGAAGAACACGATAGGAAAGTTTACACCGAAATTTGCTGTTGCTACTCCGAATTTCATGGTTGTGTACCATATTGAAAAAAACATAAAGGGTTTTATATTGATCTTATCATAAAAAGGGGAAAGCTGTGAGTAATAGTAACGGATGCAATTTGGGCCATCTTAAACGTACACATAAAAGTAGACAAATACATGTATATATTCATTTATTTATCTATTTATACCTATATGGATAGATATAACATCCCCAAATAACAATCAGTAAATTGTTTTCTTTCCTATATGTCTAGGGCTCATTGGCTCCAAAATAACTCTTCAGCCAGAAGATGGTCTATTAACCCTAAGGGATATTTGCCAAAAGTTTGTCGACTTCTTCTTGTGTTCATGTTGTAGACCTGAGGAAGAACCTCCTAATACTTCATTATGTAATTCTGGCTCATAGCATAATTTTAGCATACACATTTTTGTAAACAGATTTGTTCAGAGTTAATAACAAGTCTGAAAATTAGACCAAATGGACTTGACAACTTCCATTTATTATATCTAGTTTCAGATTTGATTGACTGAACTACTGAAATTTTAAAAACATTTCCCAGTTTTATCTACAACCTTTGATTGTATATCAAGGTACAAAATATATGACTATGCAAAATCAGTAATTGAATTCAAAATATTTTGTAGCATTGTACTTTCCTCCCTACAAAATTTCTCTGCATGAAAATATATATTTTGAAAATTGATAAGTAGATGATTATAGATGAACGTAATACGATAAATTTTTTAATTAAGATATTACACAGAAACATTAATTCCTGAAACCTCTTTTGATAATTAAATTTTATTTTCTTTGAAATGTTGCTTACAAGAAAATATATAATAAATAACAGTAGCAAATATAATGCTTTAAAACTGCAGTATAATTTAAGTCTTTTTATTGAGGTGACCAAGTCTTTTCAGAGGTATCATTGTGAAAAATAGTCTTACAACTTAAGTCACAATCTAAAATAATTTTTTTAATTTTGCACCCACAGACTACTAAACAGGGTAGCATACAGCAATACGTTGTTTTTGTTATATTTTAGATAAGGTTTATGTGCAGGCTGTACGTGTTCAAATACCTGATAAAAATCAAGATATGAATTAGTTAAATCACCGGAACCTACATTAGCTAGGTGTACTAGAAGGCAATTAAGACTGGTCATGGTAATATTTCGCAATCAATTAGGCGGAGAAAAATGATTTGACTACTTTTCCTTGTAATAGTATTTTGAAAATTAAAACTATTCTTTTACTCTACAGAAAAAATCAATTATGTTGATATTTTTAAGAGCATAACGAATTGACTACGACTCTTCTTTTCATAGATGTTTCCTTCACATTTTCATCGATGTTTTAAACTGGTAGATGAAGATCTTATTTAGATAATAAGTGAATAGGACTATCTAAAGTACACCTTTTAGAACGATTTAAAAAGTATTTTTGATTTCTAATTTCTGAAATTTTATGTTATAGACATTTAGAAGCAGTAGTGGCTGAGTGGTTTAATCAATAGCTTATCATGAAAGGGTGCGAGCCCCGGCCAAGTTCATGAAAGTATTGCACACAATGCGTTTTTCCTTTACAAGTGGTATAGCATATGAGTTCGTGTTTTTGAAGATAGAATAGGGGGAGGGGGGCGACAAATAAAAAGATTTCAAAAGTAAAAAGAAAAGAAAAGAATCAAATAAAAATACTCAACCCTCTGCAATAAAATTAATTCCACTCTTGCCTAAGGTACAAAATGGAAGAGGGGGAAGAGAATCATCCTGCACCAAATCATCACCACTTCTTTCTCTAAACAGAAATATCCAAGCTTAATATATATACTTATGGATCTACCACCTCCTGTTTCTCTGCCTAGAGTAGAATCTTTATTTTTTCAGATTTTTAGGGTATTTTTAACTTTATATATTATGTCACCTTGGTTAAGATTGAGAAAGTTTTCCTAAAAGAGATAAATGAAACAATTGATTCAGATCTCTTCATGATAATTTTCCTCCAGAGTAAAAACAATATAAATGAAAAGAAACCGGGTAGATTAAATGGTTCTTTTTGAAACACGAAAGTCAAGATAATAGTATTAGGTCGAAGTAAAAATGACGAAAAGGAAACAGAGATGATGTTGTCTTCACAATATCAAAGAATAAACTTGTCTCCCTGGAACCAGTTTTGCTAGCATAATACCGTGAAGGGTAGGAACATAATATAACTCAATTTGTAAGAGATGGTACCCATAGCCAGAAGAAATAAACTTCTTTCTGTGCTGTCTTCTTTCAAACCCTCTTTCTTCTCTCTGTGCTGATTTTCCTGTGGTACTAATTATTTTCTTTATCTGGATGCTACGTCAAAAATAGGCCCTATAGCTTTTGTAAAAATGCAGTCAGGAATCTTTTCGCTATATTAAGAAGAACCCTTGGGATATTATCATAACCAAAATTTTAGTATGTACAAGAAATCTTGTTATGGCAAAATATAGAGAAATGATAAAACCATAAACAAGCAAGATCTTTCCAATAAGAAAAATAAATTGCCTTTTACTATCTGGAGCTTTTTGCATCACCTTATTGACGAGAGAATAGAAATAAAAGAAAAAGTAAAAAAGCAAAAAAAACATATGAAACAGAAATGTAATGACATTAATTTTGTAGTAATTAGATTACAGGTTAAAAAAGCAATTACTCAACAGTTGATTCAACGATTTAAAGAACTTGAAAAACATTTACCGCCAAAGGAATGATTGTCAACCCTGAGAAGCTTTTAGAAACTTCATCTCAGCATTAAGTTTACCTCGTAGACCGTAGTTGAAGAAACGAAGGACGAATGATAATAATATGATAGCCAAGAGGTAAAAATTGATTTAGTTGTATTACATTCTGAATATCATCAACTAAATAGATTGCTTTAGAATACAGGTGTGTCTGTCCAAAGATGATAAGCACAAAGCAAAGGTGACAAAATACACAGCACCGTTTCGTTTCATGTTCTTGCCAAGCTTCAAAATAACACCAGACGACAAACAGGAGAATCAATAGCACCTCTTGGAAGGTTGAAATATGGATCTTGTCACGTGCAATTATATGAATAAATATGGTATAGGTAATTACTTAAGCTTGATGGTGCTGGCCTAATTCAGATTTCTTTGGAAACCTATAAACCAAACTACAATAGATTTGAAATTATGAATCATGAGCCAAAGGCACATTAAATGTCGAATTAGATCATCTATCTTTCTAATTTTAGATATATTATAAGAAGAAGAGTTGAAAACCTTTTCTCATTGTTGCTTTCCTTACAATGAAGTTTTTTGTAATACTTTCTAAATGTAGGAAGAGTAAAAATGCAAAAAGCCCTCACAGTGGAACAGTTTGTGTTAGAGATACTTTTCTGAGGTTTAATTAGACTCAGGAATCTCATATTTTCGGAATATGTTATTAAGTTTTCATTTATTTCATTCAGTTTACCATTAGCCTGTGAATTTGAAATCACTCTTAGTAAGAGAACATTTCAGAAGGGAAGGGACAGAAAAATCGTATTCCAAGTTTTAGGAACTATTGGTTTTATTTTAAGTTCAATTATAAACCTCAAAATAAAAGTCATACTTCGTCAAACAGGACAAATGACAACTAAGGAAGTGATGTGTTTCAGTCATCACATTGGTTCTGGAAATAATGGCAAGAAATATTGCAATTCTTATCCAAAATTTAAATAGTAATAACATGATCCTTTCGTACAAATAAACAATGTATTCTGTAAATCAACAAATAGATCTTTAAAACAAGTCTCAAGACACAAGATATTTGACGCTAGTTTCCATTGCAATTTTTCTCTTCCATTATCTAAATTTTACACAATTTTCTCTGGCTGGACTTAAATTCTAAAATAATCTATTTATCTTGAAACTGTAGTTTTCCCTCTTCTCAACCTTATGCCCATTTATACCACTGCCACGTATGAGCTATTTGCATTTTATGTCAGAGGTAGAAAATCTGTTTTGGCTTTTGTTTTGTATTCTCTTCGCTCCTTCCAGTGAGTAGGAATGAAATAGATACATTTCCTTTCACTGAAATTTTGGGCAAGATTCAAAAAATAACATGCCCTGAGAAGCGACACGATACCCTCGAAATAGAAAAAGAGATAAAAGCTTTTCTTCACTTTTTTTCAGCAATTTTTAATAAAAAAACACTCTTGAGCAGACTCTGAGGCGAGTTGGTATGTAATTCCAAGTTTTAAAAATTTAGAAATTTTATCCAGGTTTCGGTCAAGAAACTTGTTAACGAACAAGAATTGCTTCAACCTAGTTTCTACATACATTTCTGAAATTACAATTCAAAACATATTCCAGCTTGATAAAGTTACACACAAAAATTAAGCCTTCAGCATTTTGGTTCACTAGAGAATTGAGTTCCTTCAAATGACCAGGTTAACCCTGCAATGATAGGTTAGATAGGAGTTGGTTATGAAAGACAAAGGCACTGGTTCAATTCTAGTTAGTGCAGGCTTATTTTCTCACTTGTCTACTTTTATATTTCTGAATCTTCTTCTTCACTTTTTAATATATTTTTTCCTGTCTTTCTGTGAGTCTCATTTGGTTGAAGTATCCAAAGAAGGAGAGATCTTAGCAAAGCATGTTACCCCCACATACAGATTGCATTGTAAAATTGCTCTAAATAAACATACCTAGTTAAGGTAAAGCTGAGTTGAGAGTTTGTCTCACTACTCAAAAGGTGTTTACAACAAAGACAACACTTTAATTCCCTTCCATTTCTATCATTGTGAAGTGGTGCAAAAAATTAGCATTTATCTGCTGAAAGAGAAANCCTGTCTTTCTGTGGGTAGCTCATTTGGTTGAAATTTTTTTTTCCTGTTATTCTGTGAGTCTCATTTGGTTGAAGTATCCAAAGAAGGAGACGTCTTAGCAAAGCATGTTACCCCCACATATAGATTGCATTGTAAAATTGCTCTAAATAAACATACCTAGTTAAGGTAAAGCTGAGTTGAGAGTTTGTCTCACTACTCAAAAGGTGTTTACAACAAAGACAACACTTTAATTCCCTTCCATTTCTATCATTGTGAAGTGGTGCAAAAAATTAGCATTTATCTGCTGAAAGAGAAATAAAGTCACGAATTTTCATTTGTAAACAATTCAAAGATGAATTCCTATTCTTTTCCTAGCTTTTTTATTCTTTGTGGAGTTTATGGATATCGTAGTCTTAACAAAAATTCAAAACTGAGACAAAAGCAATGGTAAATTCATTAGACTGATTCCACTTTTTAGAAAGACTTTAAAATTTTATATTTATGCTTTTCTTCAATTACTTCTTACGTGGTAAGAAATGTTTACAGTGTGATAAATGTTAGACACGGTTTTAAAAGGTGTTTGAAATATTGTGGGATTTTCAGTTATTAAAATTTTTGAAGGGTGTGGTCACTAACAATTGACAACAGAGAGTGAAAAATCGTGTGATTCAAAGTAGAAAAGATATTGAGTTACAAATGACTATTCAGCTTCTGCCCCAGTCATCCATGTAGAGTAACTAATCACCATAAAAAGTTAATAACCTCGAAAATCTCCAGTATTTTTAACTTGGGAAAAACCCGACATTCCAACTCCACAGTGGTATATATACTTTAAATATCCCATGTAAAGAAGTGTATACCTGTCTGTCAGAAATTCACACCATAATACTTAAAGACATCAGCATACTTGAAAATTAGAGTACCATAAATGTACATTGTGCTGAAAAATTCCAAAAAAGATATGATGAAATAAAATAAAGAAACTTAAGCTGTATTGACAAGTGAGTACGTGATGAAAAAATCCAGCCTGTTAAAAGGGTATATAAACGGATGTGTTGGATAGTATAAATGTAGACATGAATTAGAAGGAAGTACCAAAGGATAACCTAGCATAGCTATCGCTCAAAAATCACTCTGGAAACTCCAGAACAACAGACAAAGTTAAAGATGACGGAAAGGTGCAGGTATTTATGTTTGATGTGTTTACAAATCAGAATTCGTGACTTTATTTCTCTTTCAGCGTAAAAACAATAAAAAACCACTGAGATGTAATTTTGAAATTCGTGTTCAGCTTATTTGAAGCCAAATGCTTCAACTCATTTAATCTTCTCAGCATAGCAATAAAAAGTATACCTGCAGAAAAAGAAGAAAAAATTTATATGATTTTGTTGTAAGAAAGAAAAAGAAGATTTACTAGAAACAATAAAGGAAATGAAATAATTTATTCTAGGACTTCTTCCTCAGAGTTGTTATGTTGGAGGTAAGCCAATGACAAAACAAGTTTAAGCGTTGAGTGAAATCGACAAATTTTCATTTTACCACCAGGGTAATAAAAAAAGACTTCTTTCCAAAATTTCTTTTATTTTTTAAATAAATAGCTCCAATTATTATTCTTTTCTGTGTGATAATGTAAAGATTTAACCAAATGATTATTTTTGTAGCGACCGGTTTAAGGAGAGTAACGTTAATGGCTCTTCAGACATTTTGTAGGCAACATTTCTTGGTACTCTGGTCACAGTCCGTATATTACTTATGACATTACAGCCAAAATACATTTGGATTTGTTGTTTGTAGTACCAATAAAATACAAAGATCTTCAAAGGTCTTTAGACTTTGTACTTTGAGTCCAATAAGTAGCCAAAAACACCCATGAGTGCACAAACGAAGCATTGACTGCAGGCCTTCCTTTTCAATACACCTTTAGCTGCAGAGCGAGCAGTCAGCATATTTACACACACAGAGGCATATTTGAATTTATTATCACATATGTATATATAATTATATTGTCCTTATTATTTTTACATGTTCCCGTCACTCTCGAGTTATTTTAACCTGTTTTTCAGAATTCTAAGGAGGGCACTGTTTCTATTACTAATCAATATTTATCTCCAAGATTCATGAAAAGTCATGGTGTAAAGGACATTTGTCTTGTTTTCTCCTCGTATAACTTCATATTATTTCTTTTATGGGATTGAAAGAAGTATTCAGGTCTGGTAGACACTTTATTGATGTTAACCAGAATCCAAATAGGATGGTAGGATGGATAATACTCCTTATAAACTCTTTGCATCGGAGAGGTACTTTCTGCAAAGGCTTTTCTGGACAATGCGTTTTTAAAAGCGTACTCTGGGTTGATAGTTAAAATATGATTTCTTGTACACTGCTTGCGACAATGACGATGATGGCGCAAATAATGACCATGATGATCATGATAATGTTGATGATAATGGTTATGAAAAATACCTGGGATGAACTTTGTAGAGTGATCTTCCATATTTCAAAGAAGGTCCAAGTAAATAATAAAAGTAAGGATAACGAAAGATACGTAAGCAGTGAAAACCAACATTTCTTGAATTAACTACCAAGAAAAATGTGAATACCAGCCAGATACTATTTTAGAGTAGAACATTTCTAATCTTTGCTTCAAAGCAAATATACATAAACAATCAAGACATAATGAACGTTCTTTATTCAACAGTATCTGCAGGTAAAGTGCACCTCACAAAATGCTCAATTAAATGAAAACATTAATGGAAAATACCATAAAATGCAATTAAAAAATTAATTCTTTATTGCATAAAATGTACAAATAGAAGAAAATAAAGAATCCAAACACATATGTAAGCAACAATAATAATATTTGACAAAGCTGGTACATCAAGAATAAAATCAGGATGAAAATAACGAAATTCTGTCGAGTGTTCAGAATTTTCTTTCATAGAATAACGTCAAAAGATTATTTATATTATATTTATATTTATATTTATATTTATATTTATATTTATATTTATATTTATATTTATATTTATATTTATATTTATATTTATATTTATATTTATATTTATATTTATATTTATATTTATATTTATATTTATATTTATATTTATATTTATATTTATATTTATATTTATATTTATATTTATATTTATATTTATATTTATATTTATATTTATATTTATATTTATATTTATATTTATATTATATTTATATTTTTTTTTATATTTATATTTATATTTATATTTATATTTATATTTATATTTATATTTATATTTATATTTATATTTATATTTATATTTATATTTATATTTATATTTATATTTATATTTATATTTATATTTATATTTATATTTATATTTATATTTATATTTATATTTATATTTATATTTATATTTATATTTATATTTATATTTATATTTATATTTATATTTATATTTATAAAACAAACAAAAATAAAGATTGAAAGAGAAAATCTTGTGGCCTCAAAACAGACACTCCCTTAAGCTTTTTTATGCCAGCCCGTACTTCAGTCCAATTCCCAATTCCATATGAGTTGACTCTTAAGTAAATGGGCTTTCTAAATAAAAATGATAGCATGCATTTGTAAAAGGGGAGAAGGGATAACTTTCTATCAGCTCTTTAAGTGTCATCTTTGCAGGAGACTCTGTTTTATCTCTTCTGTTTTGGCTTTTGCTTTCTCCCAGTGCAAATGTGTTATGTTTATTGGCAAAACTCAGGTTTTTATATGGTTTACACATTCTTTGATTCTACCTCTTTAATTCATACCGATGACTTTTAAACTTTTGGGTGTAATGAGGAAAATAAGGTTTAGAACAGGTTAAATTTTTCTTCATTTTCAAGCCTGGTTTTCCATACCTATTACAAATCTGCTACATTAAATCCAGGTTAGTACTTTATTTAATTAAGGCTTTCTGAGACCCATGATGAACAGGACGAAGATACATTCTGCCACATACTTAATTGATGTACCTTTGAAAACAATGGGGCACTCTGTGATAAGGTTTATTTTGATTTTAGTAACTTAAAGCAGCTGGTGCGTTATCTCCTCCAGTGGTTGTGCGGAGGGACGTTTGATCCTTAATTTAGTTCTGTAGGCAATAACAAATCACCAACAAAGTTGAAATTAGTGATCCAATAAACCAAACATCCATGACTATCTTTAGGTTAAGCACAATATTTTTTTGTTGCTGTCTTAAATTGGAGCAGGCTAAAGGGTACTACAAAAATAACTCGCTATATTAGTGACTAAAGAGTGTAATGAAAAATTTCCAAAGACACCTAATTAACAATTCAGTTTCAATCTCTTGATAGTCATATTAGGTGAAAAGAGAAACAATCTTTTGCAAAGAGCATTATAGTTTAGTATAATAAGCTTAATTTAGTAGAGAAAATAATGTAGTATGGTAAGGCTAGTAGACAGAAGCTTAGTTCAATAAGGAATAACAAAATGTAGATTAGCACAATACGGAATAAGACTATTAGAAATTGTTATATGATATAGCTTATAACAATAACCCAAGACAAATAATGGTAGGATAGAACAAGAAAGCATAGAATAATAAGGAGAAAAAATCTGGCTTTTTAGCGTGACAAAAGTTATTATCATGTCATGGCAAAGATACTTTATCGTTGGCTTCCATTGAGTTCATCAAGTCAAGAATTTTAAAGACAAATATTACTGTAGAAATCCAATTTAATTTCTGAAAAGTTAGAGGGATGAAATGGGTTCTCGATGTGGATCAGCTATTGCCCTATATATATTTTATTTCAATCCTTTAACCTTGAATTTGTAGGATTTTTAGACCCTAAAATATGAAACATAGCATCTCAATGATATCACTAATGGATAGCATGGATATAGGTAGCAATGTTATTTAGATTTTTTACTATAGAACCAGATAATTAATGTACAGTCATTTGTTATGCGACAAATATTTTTATGTTCTGAAACAAGATGAAATGAAATAGTTTTAGAATACTATTTTTAACAATTTGTTTTGATTGAAATTTAAAGCTAAAAATGCATCCTCTTACTAAAATGTTATGCACTTCTACAATACAGAAAATACAATATTATTCTGTGTATTTTGATAGCTCTAGAAGTGAGACAAAGCCAACATCCTGTTTACTACAAGTTGTGCATAGAGCTGAAAATTTCTGTTTACATAGAAACTTCTGTAATTTTTGACTTCGTAATATTTAGAGAAATGCAAGTATTTCTCCGAATTTTATTTTAGAACTTACACTACATTAAATCTAAAATGTTTTGTTTGCCAACATTTTAATAAAACGCCTTGATCTTGTCCAATTTGTATTTTTTATAAATTGTCAAATAAGGTTGAAATTCAACCTGATGTGGAGGATTCAACCGATAAATTCCCCTCATCAAAATCAAAATTTATTTTTATGATAAAAATGCTAGTAAATAATAATAAATAAATGTGAGAAGGAAAGTTCAATTTGCAAATAACATATAAAGAGGGCCTGCTACCCATAATCAACTTACAATAGAAATTAGAACTTTTTATCTATGAATTAAAGATAATTTGATTTTTGTAGAAAACAGTAACCTTTGTTGTAAATGTAAAAACCACCAAGGATAGGAATAGAGAAAGAGAAAAAAATCATAAAGATTTGAAAAATAATGCAATAAAATCAATAGATTATTCCGACCCAGATGTTTTCGTTATGAAAAGTTGTAAACAAAACTGAGAATGGTTTAAGACAACCACCACTGTACACCATAATGAATACAGTGGGGTATGGAATTATGATGAACAAAATTGTTGTGTAAAATGTATACAAAGTGACTTTTTGCATCAGAGAAAAGTTGAAATAGTCTTAAGCTTAACTGTTTTAACTAAAAGTAACCGTAGAAAAAGTAATAACTGACAAAAATAGAAAAGGAAAAAAAAGGGTCTGAAGCCATATATATATATATATATATATATATATATATATATATATATATATATATATATTCCTGAATCTTAAACTGACAGTAGTGGCTGTCATAATTAGTGCAGTAAGGACACCATACAAGAGGGTCTCAAGGAAAAATGATGAAAAATTAGGAAAACAACTGAAAGTTCCCTCGATACAAAAAAATATGGTGAATAGACTACATGCTTATCAAGCTTTTTAAAAANCGTAGAAAAAGTAATAACTGACAAAAATAGAAAAGGAAAAAAAGGGTCTGAAGCCATATATATATATATATATATATATATATATATATATATATATATATATATTATTCCTGAATCTTAAACTGACAGTAGTGGCTGTCATAATTAGTGCAGTAAGGACACCATACAAGAGGGTCTCAAGGAAATTGATGAAAAATTAGGAGAACACCTGAAAGTTCCCTCGATACAAAAAAATATGGTGAATAGACTTAATGCTTATCAAGCTTGTTAAAAAATTAATTGGTAAATAAATTGAGGCAGTTGACTTCAGTTAATAGGCTTGCTTGATATTCAGGTGACTCCCATGTGGACGGTCAAAATCGCGATACGAAAATCACAAACAGTAATTAATTTGTATACAGAAATGTGTATATTAAGTGATAAAGGTGGAATGGAAATTTTTGTAATGGATAATAAAATGTCAATTAATGAACATACTTTAGAGAAAGTGTCATGTTATGGGTATAGTTTACCCCAGGAAAAAAGTTAAAAAGAGAATAATCGAAAAGTATGAGTAACTAGGGGGAGAATATGAAAATTTTAGAATCGGCGAGTAATGACAATTGTGCCTCTTGTCAAAGAAGCAGTTATTTATGCTATTTTTAGACTTGGTAATGAAGAGAGAGAATTAAGAGAGGGAAGAAATCAATTTTTAAAAGTTCTAAAATAGAAGGAAAAAGTATCAAAAGAAAATAGTAGCCCTGGTGAACAAATAAACAGCATAAGGATGGTAAGCTGATACCAGTTTACTGCAGATCTTTAGTGAGCTATTCTTGGAAAACAGTTCACGTCTGTTCTAAATTGCCTTTTTTAATAAACCTCGAATGTTTATAACCATCTGAGAATCTCTTTTATTTTTTTAAGCAACAAAAACAAATACAGTTGGTTTTTTTTTGCATCTGACATTTTTTATACTGCCCTTTTTGTTGACGACCTATTAGTTACCGTATTTCTGATTAAAGATAGAAACTAATTCACAGTACAGAGAAACAAGCAAGTATTAACGTGTTATGAAATTTAATTATCCTTTATATATTTTCTTTAATGTATTAATCTATTTTTTAAAAATTGTAGTCAACTTTGCAAATAAGATCAAGGCTGGTGTATAAAAGCTCAATTTAATCTACCAATTATGCAGTCAAACAAAATAAAACTAATGTTGTGTACATATGTGTTTTTGGTCACGAAATTATTTAAAATCTTTGACAGCTACTCTACTGATAGAAAAAGGGTTGGAAAGTAACCAACTAAATCTAGGTCGGAAAAAATGGCAATAGCAAGATGTGAGTAAAGATTACAATAATAAAATAGAAACAAAATCCAATTTAGCTATGGAAAATAACTTGAAATCATTCATCACCTGATAATAACTGACAATACTACCATTTATATAATAACAATGCTGACAGATAAACTGTGGTGGTCATTTGCATGACCACCAAATTTTTAAAGAAGTTACTTTATTTTTATCACATTCCTCTTTCAATATTATTTCATATTAAAATTTCGAACATCTGAAGGGAAAGCATGTGTTGAAAACAATCCAGAAAACATGGCAATAATACTGCAGGTATTTGAAAACTCCATCCATGTCAGAATTAACCAAGCAAACGTACTACATAGTTTAACCCTATGATGTTCCTTCCTCCTCCCTATTAAAAGTATCCTATCACCTCCTAGAGGTTTAAAGATATTAAGCATTATCAACTTCTATATTTTGTGTATGGATAAAATATCTCTCTTTACACGTCGTTGTGCAAGGTAACTGGCAACATTATACAGAAAATCGACAATGCTGCCTACACTAAACGCCAAGTGCATTGGCTCTGTACCCTATATCTTTAGTAAAAATCTTTGTTTCTGTGAATTAGTCAAGTTTACTGTACTTCATATTTTTCTGAGGCATAAAAACTATTTTGATAGGCTTTAAATATTCAATTGCACTCAACATTAAACACACATGAATAAACAACCTATAACCATCAAATCTAACAACAAACAATAAATGTACCATCATTAGCCATAATATATAGGTATGACCCTTTAATTTTCTTTTAAATCAAAAGTTAAAAAAGGTTTTCAGAGACATTTCAAGCAGAAAAATGTAAAACAAGTAAGTTAATTAAGCGTGCAGCATGAAGAGGTATTGCTGTGAATTGTTGTGCTAATTTGACGTCACAAGTTAAATTTTTATCTCTTTCTATTTTCTCTCTATCCTTCCTCCCCTCTGCCTCTGTCTCACTGTATCTTTCTGTCCCTCTGTCCCTCTCTTTCTCTCTTTTTTCGTTCCCTTTTAATTTATTGGGTGGTTCCAATCAATTTTTTCTGTTGTAATAATGACTCTAACAATTATTTCTGTTTCATAGCTTAAATGACATTAGCCTAATAATTTTTATTCAGGAAATTATTTATAATGAAACAAAGTTAATCTTATTACAATTTTAAAGTAGATTAATTATGTATTGCATATTTTCGGAATTGACTAAAGTTAAGGATTAATTGAAGATGCTTAGTCATTGTTTTGCTTATGCGAATAATAAACTGAATGACAATGAAGAAGGAAATGACCATTTTCGGTAACTGTAAGTACATAGGTTTGTTTGTTCATTAATAATATTTAAATGTCAAAACAAGTGATATGACAATAGGTACAAGTATATTAGTAGTGGAAATACTCAGGTGGATTTGTTGACTCTTTGTACTAATAGCTATCATACCAGGGAATCCATACGGTTAAACCTAGGATTAGACCAACCTATTTACAAAGTTTGACCAGTTTACCTAATTTTGAAACATTTTAAGGGGTTTTTATTTCAAAATTTTTATTTTCCAGTGTTTAAGAGATTTTACAATAGTTTCATAATATGCATCGAGTAAAGTGCACACAGAGTGGTGGTTTTTTTACATATGGTTCCAATTTTTCAAAATAGTCATGACACAATCCAGTTCAGGCGTTGAAAACATTTCCAAATTCTCCTGCATGAGGGGCAGGTTCAATTATTATGTTTCATGTGTTTGAACAAGACTGAAAATTTTGGAAGGGTCAAAGAAACTTCCTTTTTTAAGCCTATTACTACACTCTTCAATGATAGCTACGACTTACGACATACATCACACAGAAAATACAACCTACTACCACAAGCATTTGGTTTCTTCCTGTTTAAAGTATCAATATAATTTACAGCTCCTATTACTCAGTGAAAGGAAATACCCCTCATTATTACACAAGATGGAAAATTCTATTGGAAATGACAATACATTTTCAATGATCTCAGAATCAAGTTATGACAGGGTACGAATTAGGAAGATAAAATAACTTCGCAAAAAATTTAATCGCAAAAGAACATAGAGAAACAAGAAATGCAAAAATACAAAACATGGTGGTAGCTAGACAAGATAGTTGCACGAACGTTTGATGTTCTTATCAGGAAATTAAATGGTTTTAAAGAACGTTATTTTACTTGAATATTATTGTTGGACTGTAAAACTTTCAACCAAGGAAAAACAAATATTTAGCTTCACATTTTTTTGTTTTCCAGATAAAGCTTCGCAGAAATTTGAAATAACTTTGCATTTTGCAAAGTGCGAGTTGTTAATTTGTTTCCTGTATGAAATCAAAATTCACAAGTAGTAACAATAGTAAAATAATAAACTATTTGGAAGTTATATGATGCAAAGACAACGGATGGTGAAAAATGGAAGGGTTCATATTTTAACTACACGACATTTAATTTGCAAAGGCACTTTACAGACGCATAAGATTCGTGCCAAAATGTCGCTGGTATATGGGAAAAGAGGAAAGGGATGGAAGAGTTCAAAAAGATAGCAGTCTGATTAAGAAAACTAAAACCATAATAGTAATTGTTACACTTTTTAAGCTGAAAATCAAAAAGACAAGAACACGACTATTTTAACAATCGTAGTTTGTTTACAAATTTTTTGCACTTGCTTCTTTACGTCAAACTATACATTTATCCCCTACAATATTGAAAAAATAGTGGAATTAAGAATTTATAGGTCTTTAAATTATAAAAGAAATAAATTATCAGTTTGATCTAGGCAGCAATCTCAACGTCAATTTCAGTGGCTGTATTTAGGAGACATTTAGTTGTTTTCAATTTAAACTTTTGTCAGCCTTCCTTCAGCAACATTGTATTAAAGAAGGAATATATATCTGAAGTAACCTGTGTGGAAAAGACACAGAATTTGGAAAAATCATGGCCAAAAGCGGCACCTAGAAAGTGTGTTAAGCATATGCATACCATTAACTGGTTAGGAATAAAGGCTATATACCCCGAAATTAAAGCATGCTCTGAGAACAAAAAGAAGGACCAAAATAATGACTATATTGATGAGAATATTTATATTTTTGTTACAAATAGTAGCTGAAAAAGATATTTTGACCAACATTGTATTTTTTTCTGTTCTAAGCATTATTGCCACCCAAACTTTTTCATGATTCTGAAATTTTTTATTTACTTCCTCGAATCATCTTCCCAATCCAATTTATTATTCTGAAAATTATGTTATCACTCGATATGAAAAAAGCAAATCAGTTCAAAAACCCAACGTTTATCACAGAACCAGATTGATTGCAAGTTAGCCAAATATGGATAAAAGCTGGTTTTAGAGTACAGTATAAGTCTCCATTACCTCAATGGGAGTTATGTAATCGCAAAGTCTGGTCATTTCGAAAGACCAACCGATAAATGTTTTATTGATACGTTTGTTTTAAATCAGCCCAAAGTTTACAAAAGTCAAACGCCATTTCATCAAAACGAGAGTAGTAATAAGAGTTATTTTCAAAATTTGAAAGAATATTCGGAAAAGAAAACAATATACTATCGAGAAAACAAATACCACGGTTTTATTTTAAGTTTGCTTAGCTTCAAAATGAATCTGAAGTCGAGTTTGTCTCTGGTTTTGATTTAGGTAAGAAAACACCCACTGAGCTGGAAATTTACTGATTTTGGGCTTACTGATTTTATGATTCGATCGCAACTAGAAATAACTGCAGCAGGTTAATTAATCCCCAAAGCTCAGAATTAAAGCAGGATGAAGAGATTTTTCTGTCCAAGGAACTTTTCTTTTCATTGAGTTCCCAGAAAAGTTTGAAACAAAAATATCTCTTTGTAGATTTAAACCCCCTTTTAGGGATGTCACATTTAAGCTAGGGTTGACTTTGACTCTTTTACTTATATGATAACTCATTTACTTATATGACATAAGTGAACTGCTAATGTAGATATCTAAAAGTTATCGCCTACCGTTCAGAGAGTAAGAATTGAAGACCAACCAACTTAATTTATTGGGTTTAGCAAAGGGGAAGGTGGAGGTGGGGGGGACAATCTGTATGGTTAATGCTTAATACTCGCATTTTATGCCAGGAGCACATGACGCCTTACATAGAAAAATGAGATATTCTGATATTTCTGATACAAACTGTCGTGGAACTGGTCATGTTTACGTTTTTCTTTAAATCGATATTCATCTTGCGATGATCTTATCTACTTGTCGGAGTAAGTAAGTATTGATTCTTCAAGTGTTTTTTTCATGACCACACTTTTCTTTAGGATTCGAAAAAAAGTATTTTGTATCCTGTTTAAAGTTGATGACACTGTTGCCAGTTGCAGTGCTCACTCTAACTACTGCAACAATCTCTACATATGCATTAGCTATGTGTTTGTGTAAAGTTGTGATCTTCGTACTTTTTCTTGGTGTCAAGTGCATCTCGAACAAAGGTCGTCTGACAACTAATTTACAATTAATTCTCAAAATTGTGGTTCTAAAATTTCATACAATAGAGGTTAACATAAGGAAAGCATCAGTCAACAGTAAACTACGTATGCACAATAAAGTATTTATTACTGAAAACAAACTGACTTCATGGCTAATTGAAGGCGTAATGTATTTATATTTCATAATTTCCTGTCTTGGTTACAGGGAATAGGACTTCTGTTGAAAAAGAAGTGTTTAAATTTATTTGCGGAAGGGTATACATTTGCTATTTTACAGTTAAATTATTTTCTTGCTAATCAAGCCTGAGGAATGACCTTAACTCGAATGCTGTTACTTCTTCCATATCCGTTTTCTTTACTAACACTCTCGACGATACTAAACTATGTTTTTAATAAACATTACTTTACAAGCAGTAACATGCCTTGCAATGGTACAATAGTTACCAAGAACTCATAAATGAAAAAAGAAAAAGTAATTTCAAGAAATTGACGCGTTAATTACTGGCGCTTACCATAAACCTGTTATAGAAAATAGCGAACGTGAGAGAGATAATTCAAGAAAAAATAAGAGCTTTGATGTTGATGTCGATGGCATAACAGATGAATAGCGAAATCAAATTTCTGAAGAACCTGATGCAGTAATTGTACAAGAAACAGGACCCTGTACATCAACTGGCTTAAGTTTTTTAAGGATTGCATACAATCCTGATTTAAGAGCTGACACTGAATACGTAAATAAGACCCACGATATTCTGATAGTTCACCCAAGATCACATTACCTACTCCATATGATTGCCAGTTAAAATGAAGTAATCATGAGGCATGCTACAGCACAAAACAATGTATCGAAATCTAAGGTTTTTAAACCATAAAAATTGCTCAAGGAGGACTATCGACATGGGTCGAGATGCAAGAAGGACACATAGTGTTAAAGCTTTGCGAGGACAACCTGGTAGCTACGAGCAGATCACATGAGAATGACGGTGAAATAATTGACAGTAATCCAAGCTCAAGTAGCAGAAAGGAAGAAATAGTTCATTATTTTCATATTTGTTATTGTTGCTGAGGATTGCCCAATCTCCGTATATTTCTTTTAATGAAACATTCAATGTGACACCAATTATCTGACCTTTACTCAATATGAAATGTTCTTGAAAGATATTGGACGGAAGGTTACGGACGGACGGTTTCTTAATTAGATAGAAATCGGTTTACACTTAAACTTTAAAGGCTGTCGAGTCATCTGTGTATATATCAATTCATTTCGCTTTGACTATTTCCTGCTATTGTAGTATTTCAGTACTTTTCCTTTTTGAAAAGAAAATGAAATACTTTGGTTGCACAAATCAAATACGAAGTGAAAGAAATCCAGTTCATATAATGGTAAGGTTTGTGTTAACATTTGTAAAAAACTGTAAATATTCAAATTACAAACAAAGGAAAAATACTAAAAAAAGAAAAGTAACGAGAGAGTAAATCAAAACTGCCAAGACCGAGAAGAGAAAAAAACACCTCATCTTTCTTTTATTACTTACTATTACCAATTTTCAAAAATGTTGCTACCTTGAAACTGGAAATATCGGTAGAGCAAAAAAACTCTGAGGTAAAATAATATATGGAAAATTTTTTTAATTTAGGTTTGCAATATCCCTTCATATGCCTTGTCTTCAATCCGACCTTAAACCAACCTTTACTTCAAAATGGAGAACGGTATGACCGAAATTTAGATTGTTTATTTCGAAACTGTCACAACTTACCCTGGGCAACCTAAAAACCCAGCTAAAACCAAACACAGATAGATATACTACCAAGTCAGATCTGTTTCAGCTTTCCACAATAAAACGTATTTCTACTATCCGATCTTTTCCAATGGATTAAAGAGAGAAATATCTCTTGGGGACACTGTTTCAGGATAGAGTTTGATGCAAAGTGGTTGGGAACCAGAATTTCAAGTTCAACTTACGATTTTGTCAGGAATTGTCATCCTTTGCAAGCAGTACCTTTCTTTTCTAACAACTATTGAATAAAAATCAAGGTCATCATTTGCCTTATATTAATTTTGAGTATCAGAACAAAAAGTTAGTTTTTAACGTAAATGTCAATATACCAATAATATTGTAATGTTCAGTTTTATTATTTTAGTTTTACAAATGTTATATTGACAAATTTCATTGGAAAAATTTTAATGATTTTGTTAAATTATTTTAAAAGTGTTTACTTTTTTCCACTCTGAAATTGAAATCTTTAACTAACTGCCATTATCAATTGTACGAGAATTACAGTTAGGTATCCTACCCCTTTGTTAAATTTGGCGTAAAATCATTATAAGTGTCAATTATTTGTGTATATTAATTTTAAATCCTGCATTTTGGCTTGACATATTTTTACCCTTTTACATGCTTTGTCTTGGTATGTAACCATGTAACCAGTATGTAACCATAAGTATGTGTCAGCTGAGCTTTAGTGTCACATTTTAAACATTCAAGCCCAAGGTGGTCTTGAGTGTTCCTTAAATAAGATTCATACATTTCAGTAGAACGTTTGAAAATAGAAAACTACTTATAAACGTAAACACAATTTTTGCAGCATGCGAACAAAACAATCTTTTGATCAAGTTGAACTATGAGCGTTTAGTTCCAGAAATATTAGCTTAATAATTCAGACAGGTTACATCAAAACAAAATTAAGGTAAAAAACAGGTAGCTTTAATATTTTTCAATCGAAAGAAATCCGGAAGAGTAGAGGATTTTCCCGTTTTTAATCCGTTGGGCAAATCAATGTTATAATGTTCAATTATCTCAGTATTCTGAGTCAATCCATCCAAAAGTTGATTAATTAAGGAAACAATATTAAACTATGGTAACAGCTTCATTAAGAGAAACGTAGTAATAGTTAGGGTTTAGAACCTTTAACTTTGTTGGACAAGAGAATATCATTAGTGCTGTAATTCTTTATTGTAGCTGCAATCAAAATCTGTTTTGCTGTGAAAATACTACCTTTCTTTACTTTGAAAATAAATTACCTCACCAGCAAAATATGTTCTATAAAATTGAACGGGGAAATATATTTCCACTGCATGAAAACGTTTTAGAGATACTTCGATGTAGAATAAACCCTTGAACATCTGCAGATTGCAAAAAAGCTATTCTTTGCTCTAGTGTCTCAGACGATCTTTGGTTTGTTGTATTATTTGTGGCAAAGAACATGTCCTAAGTTCTCCTCACATTACATCATATTTTCTATTGGTGGTCAACACTATTTCAGATGTCCGGTTTATAAAGTGTCATAGTCGTGACCAAGTAGCTTTAAAATAGGTTAAAATTGAAAGATAAATCCCCAATATTGTTTTCTATGATGAGTGATAATCAAAGAAATCAAAACATCTTTGTTAAACTCCCAGAGGATATCATTTGTAATATTTTGAAATGACTGTAATTATCTTTGGGATTTCTCAAGGCGTTTTTGGATTAGATATTTGGAGTACATTAATGAAGGTCTGAACTATTAAATGAGCTCACGCAAAAGTTACATTTCAGGTAGTTGAATAGAAAAGAATTGAAAAGTAGTTTAATCAATTGAAAACAGAACATATTTAGCCCCTGCAATTTTGGATTTCAGTTAAGCTAGATGCCTCCAAGGAAGCAAAACGAATTTTGTTAACAGCAGTGAAGCTCTAAAGAAGTGTGAAACAACAAAATTCATTTAGAGAGAAAGACAGTATAAATTAACACAAAAAACAACAGACAAAAATTCCTGTAACTGAGATTTCAAAAAATTTGCAATCTTGACGGGAGGAGAAAGGGGGAAAATCAATATTTTACACAGCAAGGCCTGCTACTTTTATAGCCTTCCTTTCGTATACTATTCCTGACAAGATGTCTTCCAGAATTTGTGGTCAATGTCACTTTTACAATTTCCAGTCTGGCTACGTCACACCCAATGTAGTCACATCCAATGTACTGGGGCGATTAAATCATTCCACTTCCAACGGCAAAGGAAAATGTATTTCTCTACATAGACAACTGAAGAGGTGGTAGCTATTCACAAAAGGAGAAAGACATTGCTAATAGGGAAGCATCGTCTTTTACTGGGAAAAGATAAATTGTTTTTCAAATAAGGCAGAAACAGTGAAGGACAGAATAGCAGAGAGATTTCAGCAAAACATTATCTTTTCCTGCAAAGGATTTTGAAAATTGTTCAGTTAAAAATTACTAATAATGGCAGAGCAGAAAAAGGAAGAAGGTATTACCTCAATTTGTATCTAAGGAATTTTTATTTTTTTTAAAAGTAAAGGATAAAGTTTCCGCTTTGAAGTTAAGGATATTTTCAAAATTCTCATACTTATTTCAAATCCCTTAATAGTTCTTGGTTCTTCTTAATCTCTCAATAGTTCTAGTTTTTGGAAATAAGAGTGTAATCAATCAATTGCTCATAAGATACCTTTTTGTATTTTTTAAGTTAATGAATAATCGCTTTTGTCTATTTCAATAAATGATTTTGGGGGATTATTGACTAAAAATATGCCCGTTGTATTTCTGCTTATTATATTTTGATATTTTGTTTAAACTGCACTTAATATGGAATTTAGCAGCTTAATAATGGCATACTCACCAATGTGAAAAGTAGTTTTGAAAGTTCCTGATTTCATGGATTCAATGGAAGTTGTTGATTTAGGATATTTATCATGTCGTGTGTTGTAAGCTCTTTCCGCTCAGAAAAAGATAACTACTACCGACATGATAAATATCCTACATCGATGAAAAGTAGTGTATAAATAAAATGCCTTTAAAACTAACTTTCAATGGTATTACAGATTGCTTGTTTTTCATCTTATACTTACAAGTTTATGATTTTTTTAGCAAAGTCCTTATAATAATATTTCATATACACCAGGTCTTGGTTTTAACTTCAGAGCCCCATTAACTTCTACAATATATATTGGGATTAACCAAGCTTTCTATTGCCCTTTGTAGGTTTTGACATATGTCTTAATAACTCTTGAATTGAACAATCACCCCAAAAAGAATTTTTAGTTCAGAGCTTTTCAATTTTACATATTACAACATATATATGTCCTACATATGTATGTGTGTATGTATATATATATATATATATAAAAGATTTAATAAGTTGGAAAGAATAAAAAAACTACACTATCCATTTCGACAAGCCTGTTTCGTGATTTTACTCACTCGTCAGGAAATGTACATTTCCTGACGAGTGAGTAAAATCACGAAACAGGCTTGTCGAAATGGATAGTGTAGTTTTTTTATTCTTTCCAACTTATTATATCTTTTATTACGCTCTGCATTTATGTATCGAGCACTCTAATACGGTTAACCGAATCGAATGTACCATATATATATATATATATATATATATATATATATATATATATACATCCTTTATTCTTTGAAAAGAGAAGTGAACCCAACCTTAAGCAATCGCGATAAGGTAAAATTATTTGCTTCAACCCATTATACAGTTCCCAAGTGAAAGCATTATTTACAAGGTATCTATTAACTAGAAAGAATGCATTTCTCAAGGCAACTTCACAGGCAACTTCACAGAATTTATATCAAAAGCACCATGAAGTAAAGCCATTGTTACACATCTGTTATGGGATCTGTAATCAAACAACCCCGAAGTATTGAAAATAATATCAACGTCAATGGTAGTGCAACAAGAAAATGTAAGTGCAGATCCGATACAAACTGTCGTTTTTAGATGCAAATGCTTGTCTGAATGCTCAGTTCACAAAGGCAAACAACGTGACATTAACGTATTAGGGGATATATAAACGGGATTTTAAGATACGCTACAACAACCGCAAAAATCATTCCGCCAACTGAAATACGCTGAAGAAACTGAGCGTTCTGAACACATCTTTGGGCCTCTTAAACAAACAGAACTAACTTATTTCCAAGTGCCGTTACAGGAACAAGTTTTATGGTTGGTAATAACACTACAGCCCTTCTGAGAAAATGGGTTTCCCTCGATAATCTTAATAAGAATTTCTTTTTTTCCTTGCTGGTTTACATATTAAAAGGTTCCACCCTCACATTATCAATCACTCTAAGTCCAAGACAGTTTCTTAGTCTAGACCTGTTTTCCTACTTACAAACTTTTAATTTTGTTAATAGTACAAGGGGTGTCCTCAGATTCACGCTTTTATTTGCTTGTAAACAATAATTTTAAATAACCAAGCATTCGGATCGATTATGTTTTGTCATCACATTACCGTCAGAAAAAAGGTATGATTGTGTTGAGAAGGAAGCCATTTTCTGCTTTATTCTAAATCTTGTTTATCTGATACTCCCAACTTTTATTACCATCATATTTTATATTATATATCATATTATTATATCACAACATATATCATATTGATGTCATTTTTTAAAATATATTCATTATTATCTTTTATTTAGAAGGTCAATATATCTTCTCCTCTATTGCTTTTCGATGCAGTTTTAACAACGCTATATATGTGTGATTAGCTCTTTTACATATTGGATTAATTTACTCTTCTGTTTTTCCACTATCGTGCTTTTTAACAACTGTTGCCTGAATAATGTAATTTCAAGAGAAAAAAAAGGCCATGGAAAATTATAAAAGCAAGAATATAGGGGAAAAAGCCTTATAAAAAGCCTTATAAAGCTTTTAACTTTCTTTCTGTATTTAATTTTCATGCACTCTTTGGGCATGGGGATGCTTCCCTTACATGGAAAAACATTATACCCTGTGACAAACTCTATCTTCTTGCACAAATTTGTTTTACTTTTTAAACGCTGAGGATCCAGAAACGCAGGTATATGGAAGGTTGAGTGGCAAAAAAGTTGTCATAGAAATTGGCTCAGACAAAAGGCGGATAAATTTAGAGTAATTTCAAAAGGTATCTTGTGTAATTGTATTGAGTCATAAACCCATTTCAAAATAAATGCCATCCTCTTTGCTTGGGCATTGGCCCTACTTTACTAGATCACACATTGGCTTTCATCCTAAAGGAATTGAAAGAGGCAATTACCTATGGTTTTTAATTTATTTTTGGTAACTGTATTGATTTTTATCGTATTTTTTCTTCTATTTATTTTTTCCTTTCACGTTTTTATGATTGTATCTATCAAATTTTGAAATTCTGCTATACTGTTGACTATGGTGGATGGTTTGATCCTCACTTAATTACTTCAATTTTCTTTGTATATTTTGTTTCACATTGGCTGTGCACATATACTGTGTGACTTGTACCATACTTACAAACCTGATAGACAACGTTAGTATAAAACTTTGAATTTTTGCTTTTTAGGCTAAGGTTAATTTTAGTAGTGATCAAGTTAAACGTTATTATCTTTTAATGCGAGAGGCTGCAGATTTGAATCACGCCCATTCCCAAAAAAATCTGTTTCAAACTTCTATCTCAGTTAATAGTGGCAGGTTGTTGCGTCTTCAGTTGTTTTTTTTAGGGTTGAGTGGGATAAGAAATAAATTAAACTAATACTTACAAAAATGATAAACAGGAAAAAGAAAATTAAAGTTAACTAATTCCTTGCAGTGAACAACCCTAAAATAAGAGCACATTTCATTCTGATTTTTCAAACTCTACTTTCCTTTTGAAGGATAAATTTGATGAGATCTTTTTTGTATCTTTTAGTTTATATTACAATTATCATGCTCTAAAAATAATACTCACCCTAAGTAATTTTTAACTTTCCTCTTATCGGACAGACAAAAACAAACTTGAAGAATGTGGTTTAGATCATCGATTAAGAAGACAGAGAACACATTTTACAGTAAACCAGCTTCAAAAGTTAGAAGCATGTTTTGCAAGAAATCGGTATCCCGACATGGCGATGAGAGAAGATATTGCACAATGGACAAATTTAACAGAGTCCAGAGTTAGGGTAAGTGTGCATTTTTTGAATTAATTTTTAAAGGTCTGAATTAAAAGGGAAATAAAATTGTTTGAGCTCTACTCTTTGTTGTTCTACTAGTTGCTTACTCAACATTTATATCTTCATATGAATATATTATATTATATTATATTATATTATATTATATTATATTATATTATATTATATTATATTATATTATATTATATTATATTATATTATATTATATTATATTATATTATATTATATTATATTATATTATATTATATTATATTATATTATATTATATTATATTATATTATATTATATTATATTATATTATATTATATTATATTATATTATATTATATTATATTATATTATATTATATTATATTATATTATATTATATTATATTATATTATATTATATTATATTATATTTTATTATATTATATTATATTATATTATATTATATTATATTATATTATATTATATTATATTATATTATATTATATTATATTATATTATATTATATTATATTATATTATATTATATTATATTATATTATATTATATTATATTATATTATATTATATTATATTATATTATATTATATTATATTATATTATATTATATTATATTATAGTATATTATATTATATTATATTATATTATATTATATTATATTATACTAAAACATTTTTTTAAATATTATAATATATTATTGTAGGACAAAAAAAGGCAGAATTAGATTGAAACAAATGACTTAGGTCAAGATTTTTTATGGTTTTTTGTTGTTGATACTGAATGATCTATTTGGAAAGTTTACTTTACTCTGTTTCTTCGAGCACAACTTTGAAATACATATACAAATAGCAGCTAATCCATCTTTCTTTAATCTTAACTTTTTACTACCTATAATTTGCAGTCTGTGTAAGCGTTTTTCTATACAAAAATAATATTTTATGCAATAAAAAATTAACGTTTTGGAGTTTCTTTAATCTGTTAAACAATATAAAAGAATTATAAATTTTTTCACATTTTCTCCTTTTTGCTTTTATTTCTTTGACCTCAAAATTTTCCAGCAATCTATTATTTATTTCTAGTCCAAACACATTCTGTATATGGTCTGTGAAAAGCCTGTAATAGGTCACATTGAACACCCTAGCTTATGTACATTGGATATTCTAGATTCTTATTTTACTCTAAAAATATAAATATTAAAAAGTTACAGTCAGCTCCAACTGTTTCCTGCAATCTAAAAGCACACTCTTTAAAAATTCTTTGCCTGGGCTTCCTTTGCAGACTATGTTCTTGTGCTCATACAGTATGTATGACAAAAACAATTGCTACATGTCGATCGAGCAACAAGATTGTGCCTGACTTTTTATGAACAGAAAGCTCGGATAAACTTAGGTATTTTGAATAAAAACTTGTAAATCTAGTAAATAATCTAGTATAAATCTAGTATAACCAAATTGTTACTAATGTACTAGTTCACAAGTGGATGTATTGCACGGTCATGTTATTCAGAGATGATAAGATTTTCAGAATCTGAAAAACTTTAATCTATTAACAGAAATTAGGGAAAGCAATATAGGCGGTTGGGAGACTTGAAATCTTGTCAAGCTGGTACAGTACGATCAACTGAATCCTTTCTGGTGTCATTCTTTCGACCGCAAGCTGTTACGAGAAGTATTTGCTGTTCCTTGATAGGGTGGAGGGTTTAACAACATAACTGAGAAAATTACAAGTTTAGCCAATTGACCAACTAGTGAGGTTATCAGAATTAAAATTAATCAGAAATTTAGTTCACCATAATAAGTGTCTCGCCTTAAAGCAGCAGATTGAGGAGGGACTGGAAGAAGATCTAGAGGAAGATGGGAAGAGACTTGGCTACGTCCTGTTGACCGAAATATTCAAATAGGATTAATTTTGACGTCCTTCGAGAAATTGCTAAGGACATGGGATAGCAAACGTTGTTCAACTATGCCATCTGCATTCCATGGTGCGATCAAAAATAATGATAATTATGATGACTGTGATTGACGGAACTAGACAAGGCCCCACTAACATAACCAAAAAGCTTCAAAGTATAAAATATATGGAAATATCGTACGGAAAAGAACGATTGGATTCAACCACTGAGCCACCATCCCAAGTAACTGACTGCACCAGTAGTTATTTTGCTTATCAATATATTTATAGATAGATAGATAGATAGATAGATAGATAAATAGATAGATAGAATGGGTGGATACATAGCTAATGTGATTGATTAATTCCTTGGCTGACTGATTGATTAATAGGTAGACAGGCAAAAAGTAGCAAGCAAATGCGTGCATAAACAAATATAAACCAATGTTTATAATTCAAAACATTTACATACCAATCTATCCTTGGATACTATTGCTAGTGCATAATACCCAAAGATAAATATTTTTTATAGATCTACACTTTTTAGAGAATTTGTCTTGTTGATCATCTGTTTATGCACATATGTATACACATGAATATATATCAATTCATATAAATACATTGATAAATTAATGCCCCTTTGCCTCTATTTCAGATTTGGTTCAAAAATCGTCGAGCCAAGTGGAGAAAGAAAGAGCGCCATTTAGAAAGACCTGATATGTTCAATTTTACTACCAGATTAGATTCAGCTTGCACTCTAGACCGAAGGCAACAATATGCTTCCTCTGTATATGGCCTATCCAATTACACTGGTTGTTCGGGATCCGATTATAATCGAACAACACATTATTACCCTCAAAATTCCCACTGGTATCTGGATTATCAAAAGAGCACATCTCCATCATGGTATTCGTCACAGATCGGTGATTTATCACGTGTAGGTGGTTCCTATTCTTGTCCTCAAACAGGATCTATACTACGTAATAATGATATGCTGAGTTTACCAATGACACCTTCTGCGCCTGTGTTTCAGCAGCATAATAACTATCAATAGGTTTTATTAGTACAGATTACCAAAACATATTTTTGACTGCATCATAACAAACAATAGAGCCTTAAGGTACACAATCAGTGGTTGTTTAGTAAAGCTGAAGCATCTAGAGGGTAGTGAAATTGAAAAGTGGTTTCTGCTTAACTGACACCTCGACAGCTAGTAAAAATGATATGTTTTAAGAGCTGGGAAAGGCTTCATTTTGTGCATATATTTACCTCCTGTTACTTCTACCATCATTATTTCACAAAATGAAGAATTTTTACTTTTATAGAAGAGAAGTCTGTGTATTTGTGGAGGTTGTTTTGAACAGCAATTCTTCTTACTCCAGTGCTCTGCAAGTTGTTTAAAAATGCCATTCTACATTGGTGTAAAGAAATCAAGACCACAACAAAGAAGTGACAAAAATATAAACTAAACATCATACAATGGTTTTAAACTGGAAGACCAAACGTTAAATTAACATTTCTTCTTAGACATCCTTCTAAGCAGGCATGAATTTTCTATGTCCTCAGTTCGATTTTGAAGTCCAATAAATGCCTTCGTACATTTCCGAACAGCCTCAGATCTATCGGAAAGCCTCCATATTTTACCAATTAAAATGCTAAAACACCTTACGTATTAACATGGCATTCAATTGTTGGTTTAGACCTATATAAATATATATATATATATGAATGAAGGTGAAGGACAGCGACAGCTAGGTCAACATAGCCATTGATTTTGGGGCTTTGGTGCTTCTTACATACATTAATAAACTCTCTTGAAAAAAAGACAAGAAGACAATAAAAGGATGAATAACAGTATCTTTGGATCTTTTTCATGCACCAATAACAGGTCCCCAAGACTCCATAAGTTTCAAGAAGTCAGTTCGTGTATTGTACTGAAGAGAATAAAAAGTATTCGGTAGATTAAACCACATAAGAAATGTAAGATACTTACTGCCATTACCCCTGAGCCAATGAAACGTAATTAATAAAGCCGTTCATTAATATTGATTCAGGAATATCAATGACAAAGATTTAATTAGCTAATTGAGTTATAAAAAAAAAAGAACAACTCAAATTTTATATCCTGACTATGCGTGACTTAGATGAGTAGTTAAAACATTAAAAGTACAGATTAGTTACAATTTGTTATTAAGAGTTTTGCAAGTTAACACCCATTGCCATAACTCTAAATCATTTTCTTTTTGACATAAGATTACAAACATTGATAACAGCTGGGCAGTGAACGAGTCCTGGTCAGCTTTCAAAGCAATACAGTCAGCTACATGTTAATCTCATGGACGTTCAGGGACTAATTCGAACAATAATTACATGTTATTGTAATATAATCATCTAACAAGATCTTCACAGTATAATAGTAAGTCAGTTTATATATATTGCCGTATGACCAAATCCTTAACATTGTGTTTTAATTTCTGTCATTAACAAATGTTGTGATGTACTTATCAACTTGTCCTTTCTATATAGATCATGCTAATTATTAGACTAATCAATCAGCTCCTAGGACTAAGAGGAGGCTAAGTATATATTGCAAAAGAGATTAAAATCATTACAAAACAAAGTGGTTTTTAATAATTGTATTGTACAAAGTACACTGTTGGTGTGAAGATAATAAGAATAAAAAAGACTATCATTTTTTTAAGCATGAATTACAAGCTCTAGTCAGTTGCTTTCCCTCCTCTACTTCTTTTATCTTTGTCTTAATTACCTCATATATCTGGTGTCTCATTGAACGATATTGATTTAAGTCGGTGCTATGAGTAAAGAGATAAGTAATTCCGCTATGAAAAATTACATGCCTTCAAAGTCACCGACATTAACAAATATTTGGCTGTCTCTGATAGAACTGAACAGTGCATGAGTCAACAGATAGAAGAGAATGAACAGATTTGTAATATTTAATGTGTCTCGTATAGAAATATAAGAAAATATTTAACAACTCTTTTGAAAAGGGCGGTGATTGTTCGTGCAACAGAAGAAAAGGGCTGCGCAAGGTTTTAGGGAAAAAATTTGTACAAAATTTCTCAGGATCTTGTGAGATGGTATTTGACCTGCGGGTATGTCAACGAGTATATTTCATTGATAAGCTTCTCTAAGCGTGACTACAATCAGGGAGTAACAATATCAATATATTGACAAATTGAGCTAAAATGACAGTTGTTATTTGATCACCAAAAATCTTGCTGAATGTTGTTATAAATTTGGTTTTAATGAAAAGACACATTTTCATTTTAAAGAAGGAATATCCTGGAAGTTTTCGTCAAATTTAACAACCGAATAAGAACTACAATATAGCCCTATAAATGCCTGCTTGTTTAGAGGTCATTAGGATCCGTTTGTAATATTAGGAGCATCAATCAACTGGTTTGTATGTCAAACAAGGAAGCAGTGTGTGGAGAGAAGACCTTTCATATGAGTGAAGATAACCTAAAATTGACATCACTCATAATGTTGTACGTTTTTTCTGCAGCCAGTGTCATTTGCTTTTCTTGTCAATATTACACCTTTTTGAATCCCAGATGTAGCACCTTGTTGAAAACAACAAAAAACGTTAAGTGTTACACAGGAATGAGTCCAACTATTAAAGAGGATTATGACCATCAAGGAATAGCTCCAATTTCTTCACCTACATAGTATCTAAGAAGTGAAGCTTTCTATTTCAAATCCTGGAACTTTGAAAAGAGACGGGACAAAGGCTTTGTGAAAGTAAAATGCGGAGCGATTATTTTGGAAATTAGTAGTATCTTGGGGCTCTTACATTTGGATGATACAGAATAAACATCCCAACACACAACATAGTTCTTTCAGCCAAAAGGTCTTTTTCCATTAATACCATTCAATATTTTCAGCCTTTTAAAAAACCTTTTATTGTAGTCTTCTGTAGACAACACTTCTGATTTATGATGGCATCAAATTTCAATTTCGCTTCCCTGACTCCAAACTCCTTTTTTTGTTGGCAAGGGTATTTAAAAAACGCAACATTTTATATCAGAATGTGATCAAGGATTATTGTGAATAACTATGCAGCCAATTCATTCGAAACCTGGTAACACTTGTCTTCCTCAGTTTTTCTGAAATTTGAATTTGTGTTTATTTTGAAAAAAAACGTAGTTTTTTAGGACTGGGGCTTTTACATTCCTCCTGAGACTTTGTTCTGGCACCTCTTTAGCTGTCATTAAAAATTATGGTTATGTCAGAATGAAGCTTTCTCAGAAATTTGTATGGTAACAGACGTAGGAATACATCAAAAGGTCACTTTTGAAATACAAACGTATGACGCGTACTGCTTTGGGCAACCAATCACATGAAGCAGTAAAATGACCCATCGTTAAAAACTATGGTTCACTTAGTGTCTCCTAATTGTTCTTTCTAAAGATCCACATTGTAAAAATATTCAGTTAATGCAATTTTAAATCCAATTTCCAAATTGTGTGCAAATAATTATTCATCGTTTTTGGAAGTATTTTGGCAGCCTTGACTATTCTTGGGAGGAGACCATTACTTTCTAAGTACGTTAAAAGTATGTTGGTGACACATGCAAATGAAGGGTTAAAACGTCTATACGAGAATTTTTACCTAAAAATACTAATACGCTAATTAGACATTGACAAAGGGCTTTTAAAAAGTACAGTTCACAAGAATATCGAAGTTTTAAGTTGCCATTATTTACAAATTATCACCTTGTTTACCGTGAGCGACCTTATCATTTGTTGCTCGGGGTCGGCCGTGTTTTCTCCTTTTCCATTCCCTTCTATCTGCCGTGACATCCGGCGTTACACTTTTTTGAGCCGTATTTACCTTGATAAATTCATTCCAGCTTTTAGACGGTAGCCCTTTTTTCCTCTTGCCTGGAATCTGTAGCTTCAGGAAGCCTAAATTTGGCTGGGTTTCTTTCCTTTAAGTGAGATGATCATACCACATTAATCTATGTGTTCTGATAATTCCTCCGAATGAAATTAAATTCGACATCCGGTGAATTAGCATGTCTGGTATGAAGTCCTTTCGTGTTTTTCCGTGCAATCCTCTTAGCATCTTCATCCTGGTTGCGTTCAGTCTTTTGATATCCGCATTGTTGGATGCTCAAATTTCTTATTCACAGAGCAGTGCTGGTATTACTACGGCCATGTATGTCTTTACTTTCAATTTTGTTGGCATCTTTTTGTGGAAAGGGATTCCTTACTACATTCTCCCGTTGGTCCATCCATTTGATATACTCTTGACTATTTCATTATGATTAATTTCAGTGGTGTTGTGCTTTGAGCTCAGGTATTTTAAGTTTTTGGCTCGCTAAAACGGTGTTCTGTCTAGGAAAATAGTGGTGTCGTAGGTTTCAGACGTCATGTTGACTGTTTTGTCTGGACTGACTTTTAACTAATGGTCCTCTAGGCATTTTGCTCAATTAACCAGCCTCCTCTAGGTAGTCTGAAGTGACTTTGTTGTCATTTTCAGGTCATTTACATACAGGATTTCCCATGTTTAACGTTGTTTTGTTTTCTCGGAGATCACATCGAATTCAACCTGGAGAAGAAAGGAGATAATCGGTGAATCCTTGTACTGACCAATGCTCTTTTCAAAGGTTCTGCTGGTCCCCAGCCTGCACTTTACAGATTTCAGAGACGTTAGTGAATTTTCATACATATTCTGTATCAGTCTCACATATTTTGGGGGCATTCCGTGCTTCCTTTACGGGAGTACAATAGTATATTTACAGATCCATGGAAAAGTAGTGCCACAGTAGGTCTTTCTGATTCAGTGTCGTGATGAGAATACACATGTTGAAGAAGGTGTTTATGGTCCCGAAACCCTAAGGAACCCAAACTGGTCCTGTTGGATGGGACAACCTTTCACATACCTTAAAACATATCACAGCAATTTTATTCCAAGGTATTTTACACAATCCACGTGGTCCTCTTCTTGCTTGAATGTGGGTGTAATGGAACTTGTGCTCCAGATATCTGTCTTGTGTTAGCTTTTCACTACGCCGTTTGTAAAGTCTGTCAGTATCTGTGGCCCGAGTTCATCAGGCGCGAGAAAACTTTTGTTCATCCGGGTTACAGCTCTTACCCTTGCCCATCTTTTTGTACTGACTCATGACCTATTTCGATGACACATTTGGAGTAGGCACAATGCTTGGGCGCTCCTCTGGTAACTTACAATACGGTGGAACCGCGTCAGCTGCTTGAAATAGGAAGTCCATCTCTCAACAGTTTCTTTCTCCTCGATGATCACTTTGCCGCTTTTTTCTTCAACAAATAGCTCCTTATATCCGTCTTTATTGGCATCTTTGTGTGAATGAACTTTATTGTATATATGTGTTTCTCCTAACTGTCGACTCCTGTCCCAGGTTTTTGCTAGTTTTAGAAAACCTGTTTCGTTTCAGCTAGCAATTTTTGCACTTATTTGTTTCGTTACCAGGATTGCTTTTCTATCCTTTTCTCATATTTCGTCTTCCTGTAAGAAGCTTCACCACAAATTTCATTCATTTCTGCTATTATGTTCAAATCATATGTATCAGTGGGGTTGCTTTTCAATCTCTTAAGTATCTTGTTACAAAGGTCTGCTTTGGTTGCAACCCAATTCACTTCCCACCATTTGATCTTAGTTTCAACCTTTTGGAGGTGAAGGGTTGCCTTTGTCCCTGGTAGCCTGATATCACAAACTACAGTCCAATGCTGGCTAGCAGCCTCTTCTTCCTGTATGTTTTGGCAATGCTTAACGTATTTTACAAGTCTTTCGGGGTAAGGCCATAACCAACATGAGAGTATCGCCCTCTACTCTGATAAGTAATGAGATGGGAATCACGTTTTATGAATCTTGTTTTTACAATACTCATATTAAAAGGGTCTGCAAACTCCAGCAAGCTGATCCATGAGCTTTAAAGGGAAATTTTTTTCCCATTCACCTTTACTGTGTTTAAGACATAGCAACGTTACCAACCTTTGAAAATATTTCCCCTTGTCAGAATTTGGATCTTTGGTGTTTAGCACTCCAAGGTTTACCAAATATCAAATGAGGAGCGTCCCAAATGACAGGCACAATACTTAGGTTAGGAAAATCCGCAAAGTCCGGCAAGCCGTCTACTTCCTGGTTCCTGGTATAACAACTGCAGTTTTCATGCAAGCAATAACCATCAGCCAGTTTGCGTACATTCCAATTAAAGTGACCCGCAACTAGGCAGATTCCTGGCGCTTGGCAAACAACTACTTCCTCGTAGAACGTGTCTTTCTCGTTCTTTGAAATTCCACGTTTTGGGGTGTAACCAGAAGTCAAGAACATTACTAAATCATTTTCCGTAACAAGAGTCAGGCTCATAACTCTTTCTTTTTTTCTGTCAATTTAAAAGCTGCAGTCTTGTAGCCCTTTCATAATGATTAGCCCAACACCGTTTCTTAATGTTGTTTATCCTTGGCGGTAGGTTTTAAATCCTAGCCCAATCTCTCGTGGTGATAACCGTTCCCATTATTGAAAACAAAAGGCACATATTTTGTTGCTTTAAAGTACCCACTACCTCTTTACTTTGACTTTATTTGAAATGAATAAAGTTTTCAGGCTCAATTTTAAAAATTTGAAGTCCCAAAATATTATTAAATTCTTGCTTTCGTCTGTTAATGCTAAAAAAATCAGAAACATGCGTGATACCAACTACTGGTTTAGTTAATTCAACGTTAGTTAATTTGAATAATTGGAGTGTAAATAAGGGGTTTTGCTATGGAATCTCCCCTTTCCAGTGCTTATTTTCAATAACATGCGAACCATTTTGAAATCATACTTTAGGATTGCTCCGTGTCCGAAGAATTTAAAGGATATTGAAACTCAACCAAGTAATATGCCTATTTCAAAATGTGTGTAACTGGTAACTAGATCAGTAGATCCTTTTCAATTATTGAACAGAATAAATGATAGTAGTAGTGAGCATGCTTCAACCAAGAACGAAATGTTGATAAACATATTTCCCTGCTTTTGAAAGGACGTTTTTTTTATTTTATGCCAAGAAAATTATACATTTTTAGGGGTTGATTTAAAAGAGATTTACTAAAATTACCCAGTCTGTATCATTTCCTTTGTTTACAAACTGTTGCCAGGTGGCTACAAAGCTGCTCTAAATCATGTACACATATTGTAAATAACGTAGCTACCATGGTTTTTGTTGTTTGACATCAATATCAACCCCAGGTAAATTTCAACATAAAACAAAGGTACTCTGTAAAAGAATAAGTCACTCAAACAACATATAGTGTTGTAGCCTGCCTGCCTTTTTTTCTATATTAAGTCATTTGTACTGTACTTCAAATTCCATTAGTCTTGCCATAACATTCATTGCTAACGACTATGAACCGCCCACCAGTTCAAGCAGTAGAAAGTTTCTTGAAAACTCTGAACTTTATGGACTCACAGGAAGCCATAGATGTTAGAGCTTTATCATGTCATGAGTCGTAAGCTTTTTCCGAGCTCGAAAAAAGCTTACGACTCATGACATGATAAAGCTCTAACATCTATAGAAAGTTTCTTATTGAAGATAAGGTCATTTTGGTAATTGACTCAATCTATTTAAAATCAGGATTCGAAATTTGTAGCACTTTTTGTCTTTTGTTGATTATTTCTCTCACTTTTTTTTCATGGTCGTCTAGTTTCCTAGAAAAGAAAAACTATTTCTTCTGAAAACCTAAAATTCAAATTGTACTGTATATCTTGAGTGAGCTTGTTTGGCTTGCTTTTACCTCGTGAAAACAAGGACAACAAATTGCTTCGGTTTGGAATGTTGTTTTTAATGTCGTTGTTTGATGTTCGAAACAACAATTTCCTTTTCCATTTTGTGTCCATAAAGAGAAAGAGATCGGGGAAAAAAATTCTATTTAGTTTAAGAGAGCTAAAAATTCAGAGGCTGAATTCACATTTTCACAGATTCTAAATAAAAAAAGTCTATTATTTGAATACAATTTTGATTATTTTAATTAAACCCCCCAAAGGAATACTGAACTTATTGTGTGCTAGGAAAATAAAATAAAAGAACAGCTGAGTTTGCCTCTTCACAATTAGGTATCAATTGTAAACAACAGCAATCATTTTAAAGGAAAAGTGTACTAAAGAACACGATATGGTGAGTATTTTATATTTTTCAAATGTGGGCAGAGTAAAAAGGAGGCAGCAGACTACACCTCAAAAAGCAAAGTCATAAAATACTGCTTTAAATCTAGAGAAAGGTGGGGAAAGGAGGGAAAATATAAATCAGATGAAGATTTAAAGAGAGAAACCAGGGAAAAGAGGTAAAATTATTGAAAAATGAAGGGACGATCCTACAAAATCGAGAGAAAAAACAACTGACAGAAAAAAGAATGAAAAGGGAACAGAATGAAAAAAGGAAATGAAGAAAAAAATTAATACAGTAAATTAAAGGCGAAAGAAGAAGCAATAGTTAACATTAAAGGACCCAGATGAAATTAAAAGGTAAATATAACATAGCTAAAGAATAAAAAGAAGGTAATAAAAGTAATAGGAAGAAGTAAATAATAAATAAAACAAAGAAAGTGATACAAGTAAAAGAATGTGTGAATAAAAGATTAAAAGCAGAAGAGGTAAATGAAAAGATTGGTTAAAAGTGATGTATACTGAAGTAAAAGAAACTGGAAGTAAAGTAAAAAGAAATGGAAAAGTTCAGAGGAAATCAAGATAAAGCGTAAAGAGGAAAATATTTTCAATAAGCTAATGAATTAATAAAATGGCAAAATTGACAATACGTTTAATAATCAAATAACTTTTAAATTGAAAATTCCTAGCATTGCTTGAATTTTGTTACATTGATGGGATCTGAAAACTGACAATCTCTATTATGCAAAGTATAGGTAGTTAACGCCTGTATGAGGGAGTGGTCTATCCAAACAACCTGTTATATTGGGATCATTAGGAATATTGGTACCGTAGCAAAGAGGGATTAATCTCATCCCTACTACTTTGGAAGCCAACGCATGTCAACGCATGTCATACGTCTAAGGAAAGACCTTTCCAAATTTATGTGAATTTGTTTTGTGAAGACACTGGACTAAGTGCTACAGAACTGCAAACAGCAATGATGGATCGGGACATATGGAGACAACGAATCAGGCAATCCATCCGATCCGGTAAGGTAAGGTAAGGTAAGGAACGATACAGTGTCAGAATCCAAGAATTTAATTAGCTCATCTAATGTGCTTCATTTTATGACACCTCATAATTTCTTTAAACATCAAACATTATACTAAAGGATAGGAGTTTTATGAAATTTTATTCAGATATCAAAGAATAGCAATATAACTAAAATGTTCAAAATCCTCGTTACGGTCTTCAAATCAACAATGATATCATTTGATTTCATTTTTTTTTTTTCATTTGATATCATAGTTATTGTTATCATCTTTAGCAGTAAGTCGTTTGTGTCCTACTGTGAGACATCGTTTCCCGATCAGTTTGTAAATAGTTGTTCTCACCCTTCCATATTTTGTCTGCTCTTCTCCTTTAATTTCATTGTCTAAAGAAGTTTCAATTTGTCTAGGGTGACTAAGATAAATTTTGTCAATCTCTTGATGATACTCCATGGGATTTAGTCTTCAGCAAATCGGCTCCTGGTGCTGCAACTGAATTCATGAAATGGGTTCGGGGGTATTGAAAAATTTGTACCTTGTTATAGCTACGAAGTCAAATTTCATTTTCCTCCATGTTTCAATGCTAATTGCCCTTCTACTATTGGTCATTGCAATGAATTTTATGCTCCAAATGATGGAACTCATGAATCTCGGATTTCTTCCCGAAAGGCTTGCAGTGCTTGTAAAAGGGTGATTTCTTATGCTAAATCTCGTGTTTAGTGTCACCTGAATTCCTAATAATTCGGTCTTGTTAAATGCTACTAACTTATCACTTACTTTCAGTATTTAACAGTCAAAAATTATTCACTCTACATTACTTATAACAAAGTAATTATTCGGACTTCTAAACATTACGTTAATGCTTCTAATTTGATCAGTTAACCTAGACACGGTGGTAAAGGGTCAATTGATTTTAGAAGAAATCAAAGAAAATAACAAAATTTCAAGAACATTTCTCAGGAAGGTCATACTGTAAAGACAAATCTTAATAGGCCAATGATCTTGCATCAAAACAAACACAAAATTTAAATGCAGTTCTTTTCATGGGTTGTTTTTTTTTCCTTTAAAAGCGCAATTGGCGACCGTGCGCTGTAAAATAAAGCCGTCGTAAAGCAGTTTTTCAATTTTAGCGTTTTGAATTACTTCCCTTTAGCAACGCATTCCACTATTTTTATTTTCATTTTTCATAACACTTTCATAACTTCTCTATCATTCTCATTGACTGTATGATCAGTTATTTTGGCAACACATTTGTTACTGTTTTTGCTCCAAAAGGTAAAAACGGTTCTTTCTCCTCAACTTTTCGTTATATATTTTTCCCTTTACTGCCTGTCTATTGACAACTTTACTCAGCTCAATTTTAGCATCGAATGTCTTTTCCGCAAAATTTTTCCAGTTATCCTTGTATTTATGATAACCTTGAACAAAGGACGTGGTAGCAACTATATCATGCAACACTATAAGAATTTGTTTTCCAATCTGAATTTGTACTCCACAGATTAATTGTTTACCAAGGAAACTTCAAAGCATAGATTTACAGAAATAAGACATTTTTTCCCCAAAACACATTAGTTTTGTAATTGCATTTTAGTGGTAATTGAAAACATCTATTTGCTCAGATAAATACTCGGGGTGTTTTATCTTGGTGACAAAACCTCATGAAAAAGAGATAGGAAATGTAAACAAATTGTTTAACCGGCCCTTGAAGGCGAGGTTTTTACCACCTAATCATCAATTATCTTGACCATGACTTTTTGTCTGCACGCTAAGCATGTCATATCCTTATTAAATTTGAACATTATTCGTACTGTAAAGTTTTTTCATTAGAAATAGCTGGTGTTGAATCTGGCAAAAGTAAACATACAGAGAAGACCTAAAGACAACATACGACGCCTTTTGCAAGTTAAAAAAGTAAGAGGAACTGCAAATTCAAACGTTTCTGATAAATATTGAATATCAAAACAACACTGACTACTTCGAATGAGAACAAAGATAATATTTTTAATATCTTCAAGGTGAGTACCAAACGTCAAAGGATAAAAGACAAAGCGCCTAACGTTTTTAACAAACTTTTGCTGGGATTTGCTTTTTGAAAACTTCCTTATTTGTGTTCCCTTATGAAAATCGCGGAAGAGTCGAAATATACCAAGTAGCTGGAATACCAAGTATTTCAGGTAATTAAAGGCTGGTAGTCTAAGAAAAAAAGAGAAAAATGAAGTATGTTCAAAGCTGTGACTCTGGAAGTGTGCTTTGTATGTTCTGATATTACTGTCCCATGAAGGGAAACAGATTGCTTACGTTACTTTAAGGATATGAGCTAAATGACAAATTCAATGTTGACGAATGAGACCTTTTTATCACTGCATGCTAAAATAAGTAACTTTGTTTAAAGAAAGAGGGTGGACGGGAGAAAATACAGATAGAGTAAAGTAAGCTTCACTTGAACGGCAGAGGTAAATGTCTTTAGAGAAAAGGAAGCATTACTTGTTATTAGAAAATCAGGAAAACTATCTTGTTTCAAGTGATTAAAAAGTTTGGTTTGTCACCACTGGGACCAATGCACAAGTCGGATGACCTCCAAGAATTCACAAAACAACTTTTTCAAGAATCGGTGAAAGATATTGATCGTCACTTTAGTAGTTAAAGATGAAATATAGGCCTGATTGTGACAGCTGGTAAGTTCACACTAAAATAACAAATCTAAACTCGATGAAACTTATTATTTTGTAATACGTATAACATCACCAACTCAGCCAGGTGATCAAGATATAATAAGGTTGCATAAAATGGAAAAAGCCATAAAAAAAGGAAACATCCTTACTAACAAGACCAACTCTTAATCGAGTGGTCATGCTAGGTTGAGTTTAGGATGAAGTCTAATCGAGAGTGCACTTTTAAACAACTGTAGTAAGGCTGGATTTTCTTTTGAGTCCAGGCAAATACCCATAAGTGATATTAACTATCCTTTTCAAGGCTTTTAAGTGCAAGATATCATAAATCAGAGGAAGGGTACCAATCCTTTCAGGGACTTTCTACTCTGTATTTGTACCATGAAAGAGAAACAGCCAAACATTTTAGATTCTGAGACCATCTGTGGGATATTCCTTGGTTTTCATACAAATATCAGTGTTTCTTTTTCTAATATCACAGACAAGGGAATCTTTGAAAATCGTACATTGAACGACAACAAAAGGAATTGGACAAAAATATAGTCGAAGGCGATAATGATTTTGTTAAGAGTCACCAATATGGCCAGCTTTCAGACAAATGACTAAAGCATTAGAGCTGGTGGACAAAACATAGCTTGTTCTCAAGCAACGAAAAAATGCTGCAAAGTGCATCGAAAATTATAGGCAAAAAAATATCATGGCAACAAATTCTAAGACACAGCAGTCGATAACATTACTTTACGACATAATGACAACAACCAGTATTCTGTATTTGCTTTAAATTTGCTTTGTAGTAGTATACCTGCCTTGTTTATAGCGAGGTAGACGTTTGAGTACCACAATTTCCGAATTCTCAAAACAATTAATTTCTTTTATTTCTCTTCTCTTTATAATAGCTTTGTATGATGTGTCACTATTTCTACAAGCTAACTTTGCCATTCTGACATGCTTTTTTGTTCATGTCATTAACTTTAAGTGTAAGGTTTGTAACTGTACTTATGTCTGTTTGCAAATTTGCTTCCTTCTGCTCTGCGAGCTTGACTAAGGTCTATTGAGCAAATTTTTTTAGCCTATGTTGAAAATTCGGAAGAATATCAATCAAATGAACCAAGTAATTTAAGAGGCTCAATTGCTGGTGTCTTTTCTTCATCAGAACTACCAGTATCTATCGAAGGAAAATTGGGCTAGTTTTTTTGTGTTTTTTTGGTCCCCATGGGTATATTATGCCTGAAGTCAAGTGTTCCAAACATTAAATTTTAACTACCATTTTGCATATTTCTTCCGCATTTTGTATATTTCAGTTGCACCTGACTGCACATTTGTACATTTTTACTCTGTTATGGACAATTCACAGCATAGGACATAATAGGTAGATTTAGCTTGACAATTTAACGCTCATTGCGGTCGGCACATTATTATCCCCGTTCTTCTCAAATGACAGAAAAGGAAGAGATCTTGCCACAAGACGTCTTCGCTCCAGCGATACAAATTTTAAACAGAACAGTCAAAAGAATTAACAGTCAGTTTAATTTATCTAAAATGCATTAACAACAAGTAATAAAAATGCAATTGGGCTAGTATGTTTGTCACCATTGTTGCTACACAAGTATATCTTCAGTTGCTTTAGATATGAAAAATCTCTGTCACCTGAACCTAAGTTGATTGGTAGGATGACACTAGTATATTTAATTTTAGAAATCCATTATGGCATCTTTTTATGGGGCAAGCGTAAGTCAGTTGCAAGGGTGTATCAACCTCTCCAACAGTTAATCCTCTGCTACAAGATGTTACTCCTTCACACCGTAATTTGATTCCATTTCTGATAACTCTTTCTTGTCTAGAAACGAAGGCAGGTGCTCCAATTTGAACTTTGCATGCATTACCAGAAAATTCCTCTTTGACTCATCGATCACCTGGTCAATAATATGGAATAGTAAGTGCGCTTTTAATCATCTTCGGGGTTTGCTCAGTAAAATTTTTTTCAGAAATGAAAGTGATTACGACCTGGTTCAAATGACATGGAGTAAACCTTTTTCTTACCTGACTTAGAACTTCCCTACAAATTCCTGCAGTCTGCCATACGGCTCTTTTAACTCTTTTCATTTCTCATTTCTGACAGGCCTGCTACCACAGACTGACCAAGATCCGCTGCTGATGGAAGCTGTAGAGCAGGTGATTGTAACTGGTTTAATACATTCTTTGCCTTAAGAAGCCACTTCTCCATAACCACCAGGTTATTACTATATGCTAATTTAGTAGGATACTAAGCCGCCTTGCTTTATTGACCCTGTGTATATATGTATCCTTCATCAGATGCTTGAAATTAAAAAATATAGCAGTCAAGGTCTTCGTCGTAAAATGAATCGTTGAATACTGGAATACCTATTTGGTTTATCTGACGTTTTTGAGTGCCATTGCCAGGCTTTCTGGATGACGTTCTTTCTGGATACCAAGAAATTCCTGATGTTTAGCTTGTTAGTGGCCACATACAAAATTTCGTTAAAAGTCCAAAGGACTGAAATATAGGATGAATCTACTTGCTGAGTTGATATGACAAGATATGACTTTTCTTTTCATCAATACAATACATCGTTTTAACGCTAATGTCTTTCTTTCCGCTCAGACTCGGCTAAAAACCGAATTGAAATTTATGGCTATTTTTTGTCGACACATTTTTACCACCCTATCATATATATATATATATATATATATATATATATATATATATATATATATATATATATGTGTGTGTGTGTGTGTGTGTGTGTAAAGTTTTGTGTTTGTTAAGCTTAATGTTGGAGCTGAAGAGTATTTAACCTATTCAATGCATAGCTGCTTTCCAAAATTCATTTTTTTAAATTTTCTGGTGGCCTTTAATTGACTGTGATAACGTGAGACAAGAACAATATTTGTTCTGCGTTTTACTTAAGAGACTGTCAGTGAGGTGTTACCCAGTCCATTAATTTTCTTTCTTTAAANATATATATATATATATATATATATATATATATGTGTGTGTGTGTGTGTGTGTGTGTGTGTGTGTAAAGTTTTGTGTTTGTTAAGCTTAATGTTGGAGCTGAAGAGTATTTAACCTATTCAATGCATAGCTGCTTTCCAAAATTCATTTTTTTAAATTTTCTGGTGGCCTTTAATTGACTGTGATAACGTGAGACAAGAACAATATTTGTTCTGCGTTTTACTTAAGAGACTGTCAGTGAGGTGTTACCCAGTCCATTAATTTTCTTTCTTTAAAAAAATGCTAGTTTTCTTCCCCCTATGTAATGTCAACAGCTTTTGATGGTCCTTTTGCAACGAAATCAAAGTCTAAAGGTATTTACTATCATTTAGAATAGTTGTGATCTTCTGACCTATTTCTCAATACCTTGGCTGCCAAGCGATCTACACTCCTATTCTGTTAACCCAGCGCAGAATGATATTGAAATTATAACTAGAATGGTAAAGCAGAAAGTCAAGAAATACCCCAACTTAAAACCCCCTGGTCCCGATGGAGTCCAAGGGTTTTGGATTAAGAAACACCTCTACATGAGAGAATAGCTTTCCAGCTAAATGACTTGATAAATAAGGAGAAAGAAACATACATCCTCACGGATGACAGTATTTTGCCTTAAAAAGACCAAGCAAAGGCAATGCAGTTGACAACTATAGATCCATATCCCCTTTGCTAATGTTTTGGAAATTGATGACAGGGATAATATCGGAGAGTGTCTACAGGTTTTGGGATGAGAATGGGGTGCTACCTGAAGAACAAAAGAAGTGCAAAAGAAATAGTATGGGTACAAAGGATCAGCTGCTTGTAGATAAAAAGATAATTGTAAATTGTAAAATAAAGCATAAAAACCTGGTCGTCTCATGGGTTGACTACAGGAAAGCTTAAGACATGGTTCCGCACGGTTGGATAGAAGAACGTTTGAGGCTCTATAGAAATATCAGACAGTATTACAATGTTTTTGAAAAGATCGATGACCAATTGGAAGTACAAATGAGATCTTATTTAAAAAAACTAGGAACTGTAAATATACGAAAAGGTATATTCCACGGGGACACCTTATCACAATTGCTGCTCATCATTTGCCTGATCCCCTTTAATGACGTCCTTAGAAATGTTAAAATGGGATAGGTATAGGACAATGTTAAAAACTGATGTTCATGAACGATTTAAAGTTGTTATGCATGCGTCCTTATGCAGGACGTTTGGCAACAAGGGAAAAATAATTAATCATCCGGTGAGCGAGTGTGCTAAACTTACACAACTAAAATATGGATGGCGACATGACAATGCACAAAGTATATTCATTCGTTGTTAGCGTCAATTGTGGACTGGAATGAGCCACAAACTGGTATGAACAGAAGCAAGAAGGAGTTGTAGAGAATCCAGACTTTAAGGTCTTACGTGATTTTTTAATAACGTATGATAGGATTATTCAAGAAATATGGGCAGACAAAACTGTGGTTGACGAGAAATAGAAGGAAGGTTATTAGTATTGCAATTCCGGTTGATTGCAGGATTAAGGACAAAGAACGAGAAAAGATGGAGAAGTATGAACAATTAAGGGGAAAAACTGGAAGGCTATGGAATATGAAGAAGGTTGCTGTAATCTTTGTTGTGNTCCACGGGGACACCTTATCACAATTGCTGCTCATCATTTGCCTGATCCCCTTTAATGACGTCCTTAGAAATGTTAAAATGGGATAGGTATAGGACAATGTTAAAAACTGATGTTCATGAACGATTTAAAGTTGTTATGCATGCGTCCTTATGCAGGACGTTTGGCAACAAGGGAAAAATAATTAATCATCCGGTGAGCGAGTGTGCTAAACTTACACAACTAAAATATGGATGGCGACATGACAATGCACAAAGTATATTCATTCGTTGTTAGCGTCAATTGTGGACTGGAAGGAGTTGTAGAGAATCCAGACTTTAAGGTCTTACGTGATTTTTTAATAACGTATGATAGGATTATTCAAGAAATATGGGCAGACAAAACTGTGGTTGACGAGAAATAGAAGGAAGATTATTAGTATTGCAATTCCGGTTGATTGCAGGATTAAGGACAAAGAACGAGAAAAGATGGAGAAGTATGAACAATTAAGGGGAAAAACTGGAAGGCTATGGAATATGAAGAAGGTTGCTGTAATCTTTGTTGTGATTGGCGCACTAGGATGCATATCATAATGCTTTACATGGAAAAGATGGAATTGATGTAAAGTTAAAAGTGATACAAAAGACAGCACTCTTAGAAACAACAAGGATTTTAGAAAAAAACAATTTCTCTGTATGCCACGATCTATGATAGAGTGGGCCCTTTATTAGTTTGTTGCTGATTGCTCCTTCCTTAATCATCAAGACCAAGTAACATCTTAATGGCTCTAAATAAATAAATTATCCATAATGATAATAATAGTATTGATAATAATAGTTAATGACAATATTACTGCTCCTGCTACTGCTACTACTACTACTACTACTACTACTAATAATAATAATAATAATAATAATAGCGATAATAATCAGGCATAAATGCTACCGTCCAGAATGAGAATACTTTGAAGTTATAAAGAAGTTCGTCTACCTTGCAACTTGAAGAGGGTAAAGTAATAAACAAGAGAGAAATGGAACTATAATTTATTGAAGTCAATGAGATTAAAACAAATTAAGGATAAAAGTACTTTGGAGGTTTTGCAGCAGATGATAAAAGTCATACAGATATGAAATATATAATGAGAAAATAGTATCATGAGCAAATTGGGTAACTTTTTCTGAACCTAATGGCGGTAATGTGGTAAGAGCTATTAACTTATGGGTAGCCTCTCCTGTAAAGTACAATGCTGGTATGATAGATTAAACCTGGACAGGGCAAAAACGAAAAATAGCGACCATGAATCATTACTATTATACCGAAAGAGACTTTGATGGTATCTATATTCCGTGAAGAGATGACAGGAGAAGCCTGTTTAACAAAATTGAAAGTATTCAAAGAGAAGCAGTGGTTTGGGGAATGTGTGTAAATTTGACTTGTTAGGGACAGCTATGCTCAATTAAGTAAGAAAGGCCTACTCAACAATGGAGCAATCTCAGTGGGTGGGGAAGGGGGGAATAAAAGAATGGAAATAAACTAAACAAATGTACCAAGGTATGTAGTTCCTTGGGATTATCATTAAAGACTGAAATAAGTTACGTAGAGAACCTAGCCAAGACCTAAGAAATATCTTGTGAAAAAGGATGCAGAAGGATAGCCACTTTCAAATGAAGATCCTGCCCTGAGCGCACACTGATTAAGGTAAAATATCGCCAAAAATGACTTTTCAGAGTAATCCTAATTATGTAGTGAGCATAAGAAATCAGGTTTTTATATCGTACTGGACGGTTATAAAATTGGAGAGACTGACCACAAGCTTAAAAATGAAAATGAAACCATGGCCATACATTTTGAGCTCTGTCAAGAAACTGATTTCATTTACAAACTAAATAGTGCAATCAAAACTTAAATGCCGTCAAATAAAATAATATTGTCAAAATAATCTGAAACGTTGTCATTCAAACAGACCTTGTGATTTGACTATAGAAGACCAGATGTACCTATCTACTGACCAAAAGTAAAAACAATCCCACCTCATTGACAGTTCTTAGAGACAAGAACATAACGAAAAAAAAGGGATGATAGCATTTCATTCGTATTTATAGGAGTATTGAAAAGTCTATACACATTAAAGACGTTACAGATACTTTAATTGTAATATGTTAACTTGTAATTGGGTCCAGAAGATTCAAGAGCTGGTTGAGAGAGTTTCAGTTGAAAAAAAGCATAGAGTCGCTGAAAAAGTCTGCACTACTAAAAATTATTTGAAAAAACTGAGAAACAAGTAGGGACGTTAATGAATAGTGAGGGAACATCTACCAGAAGCACTTCTCTGTACTTAGTGATGCCTCCTCCAATTCATTGACGTTTTTTAGGCTAACATAATTTTAAAGTCATTTGTCCAACTCTATTCTTGCGTGTGTACATTTTTTGCCCAAGTAAAAGGTAAGCAAAGATATTGAAAGAGAAGATGGATTAATTTATTAATTTATTTATTTGTAACAATTATTTATAGAAAATAACCTTCTTAGAAATGGTATTTACATATATATATATTATAGTATATATAGTATATATATATATTAAAATAAAATGTGTCTCTCTGAGAGTCCTGTAAAGTAATTGTGGAGTTGATATACTAGCATCCAAACGATCCAGAATAAAAGAATTGGATTATTAGCAGGAGCAGACTAAAAAATTCATTTAGAAAACAGCGTTATATATTCGGGGGTTTTCAAGGTATGTAAACAACAAACATCTTTCCAATAAATTCATGTACTGTCTCTATTTTAGATACACGGTGGTTTTGTCAGGTGAAAAGTAAATAAGCTCCAAAAAATTGTGTAATGAATCAATTTATCCAGAAAATTTGAATAAAGAAGGAAGAAAGATAAATGAGTATTATGATCTTAAATTGTTACTGAAAATAAATGTTGGATCTTAGGAAAGCTCATGTGATCTCTGAGAGTTATGTAGCATTAACCATTACTCTGAAAGGACTCCAGAAACAACTTGACAAACTTAGCCCTAGCATCTCCTTTCAGCATCATCAGGTTATCTGACTGCTAGCCAGGCCTCTCATGACTTTTCTCCGCTCTCCCCGGTCTTCTGTTTTTCTCTTCATCTCTGCGTAGGTCACTCCGTTCTTGATGTCATCCAACATCATTATCTTCTTCCTTCTCCTAAGTCATTTTTGTTCCAATCTACGTTCTAGGACTGTTCATGACAAGCTGTTATGTCTTAGAATATGGCCAATCTATTGCTACTTTTTCTTTCTGATCACTTCCAGCAGATTAGACGTTTCATTTACGCGTCTGGGGACTTCTGTGTTACTTAGTTTGTCGGTCCATTTTATTTCCTCCATTCTTCTTCACACCCACATTTCAAATGCCTCCAGAATTTCAATGTGTGCTTTTATCAGGGTCCAGGTTTCAGATGCATATATCATAACATTCCCACGCCAGGGTCTTGCACAATTTCTTTTTTAATTCCTTGCGAATTTCACCATTCAACATTGATTTCCATTTTTTTAATGTGTCTGGCCATTACAACGTGGGCTCGAATGTCTTTTTCTGCATATCCGTTCCCTGAAATCATACTACCCAGATACATGAATCCTCTACGTCCTGTATATCCTCTCCATCGATCGTGATCTTCACATCTGCCTGTTTTATTACTATTTTCGTTTCATTTGTCTTCTTGGTGTTTATTTTCATTCCATAGCTCTTGATAACTCTATTTGTTGCGTCCATAATTCTTTGCAATCCTCCCTCGGTGTTAGCAATCATAGCTTGATCATCTGCGAACCGTATGCCTTGCACAAATTCACTTCCGACCTTGACTCTTTCATTCAGATCAAGGGCTTCATTCGTCATTGCTTCCTTGTATATATTGAAGAGCACTGAAGAGATAAGATATCTGTGCCGAAAACCTTTACCAGTATCACTGGGGTTTGTCAATTTCCCGTTTAATCTTTCCACAGCTGTTTGTACCATGTACAGCCCTGTGATAAGATTTCTGTCTCTCTAGTTTACTCCAATCTCTGCCAGTACTTCCTTAAATTTCGTCCAGCTCACTCGGCCGAAGGCTTTCTCGTAGTCACCGAAAAACACATAAAATTCCTGGTTGAATTCGATACTTCGCTCAATAAGACATCCCAGCACACCGATTGCCTCTCTTGTACCTCGTTCCCTTCGAAAACCAAAATATCCATTTCCCAAAAGATCTTCTGCCTTTTTCTCCAGCTGCCTGGCTAATATCTGAAGCACGACCTTAAAGGCATGCGATATTAGGCTAATAGTTCGGACGTCTTCGCATCGAACCGCGCTCTTTCTCTTCTCTAGAGGTACGTACCATCATAATATGTAAGAATTCTTGAGGCCAGGTTCCTTTTGCGCATATCTTTTGACACAGTTGAATAAACTTTCTTCTCGGCTCACCATCCAAGGAAAAGATGAATTCTGCAGGAATTTAATCCAGACCCTCTGCCTTTCTATTATTTAGAGATGCTATTGCTTCCTCTATTTCTCCTGTCAACACGTCTGAACACACACCATAATCCCCAGCCTCCTCAACACTTTCAAGACGGATTTCTACTGGCTTTTGTTCCCTATCATACAACTCTCGAATGTAGTCTTTACATCTGTTCTTGCTGTTTCCCATCTCTCCAAACAGCTTTCCGTCGCGGCTCATGACTGTTGTTATCCCCATCCTTCCTGTGCTTGTTGGTGTACTCTCCCTTATCTTTCAATACATCACATCCATCTGTCCATTTTTCTCTAACTATTTTATCTCATTACACTGTTCACTCAGTCCCTTTTATATTTTTTTATCAGTTGCCTTCCTTAGTTGATTGTTTAGTCGCTTGAACATCTTATGTCCATCCTCAATCCTCAATCCTTACTCGATTCCATTTCCTTCTCTGCTCCATCTTCTCTACCATCTCTTTTGTCACCCACTGACGTCGTTATCACTTTCTCTGTTTAGATTTGTAGTTATGGTGTCGTATGAGGTATGCTGAGGAGGTTTCCCGTTGTCTTTCTCAGGGAACAAGCCAAATGCTACACTCCACCCAAAGAGTGACACGTGATTATGCATTGATCGAGTAGGGTTGTCTATTTCCCTGAGGTCCTCACGCCCATAAAAGGTGTTCGTGAAAGACCCGCATCTCCTTTATAACCGTTTAAAATGCCTGCTTTTCTAGGTATGGTGAAAGGTTCAGATATGCGTTTAACAGCTCGAGAAAGATGATGTAACGTGGTATTTAGTTAAAAAAATCCATTCGAACACTATTGTTGAGAAAAGAAAGAGTGAAACCGTTTTGGCACTTTTGCTTTACAACTTTTTCATCTCCTTAAGTGTTGTGTAGCTTTTCGTTTCATCAAACCCACTTGAAACTGCACCAGGTTATTTTGCGGCCTTGCACAATTCGGTACCGGTCACTTTAGGTCTAAATGATAAAACAAAAGAAAAAGTTACTGAAACAAACTGGATGTCACAGTAGGTTGTTAACCTACAGAAATTTGACTCATTCAGATGGAGTCCAAACAGGTTTTCCAAATGAAAGCTTCAACACGAGTATGTAAAGCTCTACTTCTGATATCTCGATCATACTAAGTCCATGTTATGTCCATCACATAGTAACATGTTTCCTGCTTATAATAGTAAAAGATACTGCAACGTAAGTCCAAAATATGTGTTTAATAAGGACAATATGACGGCATGCTAAATAGAACCTTGGAGAGTTAAACTCAAACAACGTGATGCCAACAAAATAACAACTCGACGACCTCTATCAGAAATGAGATTATGTCATTCTTAAAAAATAGCTATTTTAGCAGTAATGGAGACTAGCTAAAGAGCCTGTAGATATTGAAGCCAACTCTGGTAATCGTATTTAAGTGGCAGTGAGTAAGACTTCTGCGTTTCAACCATTTGCACAAACTGAGACAGAGAGCCAAGAACTGAAGGCGCCTTAATTGCTTTCTAAAGAATCTACCTTTCCTTAACCCTCTGTCGGAGAGAGATTTTCTTGAGGAAAAATTTCCCCATAATCTACCTGGAAAGGTACGTCAACATTACAGAAACACTACAAGATAAATTGATTTAAAATAAAGATGAAGAAGTTGTCGTCCAAGAAAATATTGTGAAGAACAGCTAATCTGTCCACTTTCTTTCGTTTTCCGTCTTTCAGAAAGAAAGGGTAGACAAGGTCTTGGTGAGGTAAGGGATATCTAATTTCTTCGAGAAGAAGATACGATGCAAAATGTTATATTAGCTTTTGATTTCCTTGAAAACAAGGATAGCTAAAAGAAACACCACCACCCATAGCAACCCTATCAATCCTATATGCTTAGAAAATACTCCTTTCTGGGTCAGTAGGTTTTAGTGAAAACTTTTGTCATTGGGAGTAATAAAAGGATTTTCTTAACGTCACTTTCCCCCAGTTACTGAGGCTCAGACGGTGCCCTCACAGGGACTTGGATTTGACAGTGAGGAATTTCTTGGCCGGATGCCCTTCCTAACGCCAACCAATGGCTTTTTCTTTTGTGAAGTTTCAGAGTCGCCGGCTCAGGGAATCGAACCCGGAATTTTGGTCACGGTGCTGTTGGATCAACCAAGCCACAGGTACTTGGAGTAATAAAAGGATACTTGATCCTTAATCAGGTTATAAACCTGTTCAAAATGTAATAATATAAAGAATCAGAGAGGAGGGCTAAGGAGTAAAAAATTATACCGTTGGCGCCATTCCATTCCCTTTTAACATATTCTCTGATAGTAACACACCACAATTGTAAACATTTGAATTATTTTTGCTTCAGCTACAAATAAAAGTGTCTTACCACATTCAACCCCGAACGATACCGTGAAACAATGTCATATGTTAACGATTCATGGGTCATCTGAATACACCTTTCTCAGCGTAATGTATATTCGAAACCAAAAAGAAACTTTAAGGGAATAGATCTCTTTATTTTTGTCCTCGAAACAAGCACCTCTTCCTTCACTGATACTTTTTTCTCTTTTTTCGTTTCTGTTTTAACTTAGTCGCTCAAATATGCCTTACTATGACTAACTCAAAATTATTATTGGAACATGTAGTAAATTATCAATTAGTGGTGCAAAATGTGAATATCGCAGTTAAAATCACGTTTAATTTTGGTAAACAGCTTTTTTGCCGGCAATCGACTAGATCAAGACCAAAGAATAAGCAAATTCAACTCAAGTTTGTTTTTATCAATACTGAAAAACAAAGAGAGGATTAAGAAATCCTGAAATTTGTTGTACTTGGCTGAAGAAATAAAAACAAGACGGTTTGTTGAAAGGCCTCCATTATTTGCGACATGCTGGTAAAACAATTAAAGACTATACACAAATTCTCATTGTCTACAAAGAGGAGGCAATTCAAACTTGAATTCAATTTTTCTATTCGGGCATCTTTGTGCAGACGAATACCAGCGTGATAGCTATCGACTAAAATGAACGTGATTTTCATTGTGATATTCTTATACAACATACTTTTCTTAGTCTTTCAGAAGAAGTTTTCAGATACAGGAGCAGCTCTGCAATACCCACAGATAAATGGATAGATAGATAGATAGATAGATAGATAGATAGATAGATAGATAGATAGATAGATAGATAGATAGATAGATAGATAAATAGATAGATAGATAGATAGATAGGTAGATTGATTGATTGATTGATTGATTGATTGATAGAGACAGACAGACAGACAGACAGACAGAGACAAAGATTGATAGATTGATTGATTGATTGATTGATAAATTGATAAATTAAAGGATTTAAATATATTGAAGATACCAGAAAACATGTGGTACTGTTGACATATTTTGCTAGTCCTCTTCTATCTTTCTCAATAAAATAGAGTGAAACATGTTGCAATTGCCGCCAGACGTTGACAGAGAAATTGTAGTACTGATCTTTATTGAGTTCCTTTTTTCACTCCAAGATTTGCATGTAGTAAAAATGGGTAGCTCCAGGGTTTATAAAAATGCTTTACACTTATATTGTTGGTGACTTGCCAGATAATTTACAAGATTAGCCACATCTTTTTTGCAGGAAATTATATGCTGTATGAGGGAGGAATAAGGAGACTAATTTTCTCTCATAATACAATATGTTTATTACTACGAGTTATAAGAAAGAATTTTATACCAACAGTAGTACAAGTTGGTGCATTCAATATATTATCAGAGCATTCTAACGGATATAGACCATATTAAGTTTATGAAACAGCTAAAGGCAAACCATCATTAACCATCATATAAGGCGCACACTTGTAGCCTGCTGATTACTTAGCAATAATATATGCATTCTTCAAAAGGAATAGAAGTTAGATAACCGAAAAGTACACGTGTCGATTAGGTTTTGATATTATTTTTTGATCATAATTTTAGACTTCTGATTAAGATACTACCCAATATAAAAGATCTTGCATTTTTTGAGTTATGTATATATAAAATTTCAGCTCCTAACTTTGCTTTGGTTAATTAAATCCAACAATTTGAAAACAAGCATAAAGCCTAAACCATCCCTTCTTTTACACTAATATATATTGGCAAACATAGGTTGAGGTTTTGTAATGCAGAATATTCAGAAATCCATTGAAATTCCAGACAATAAACTATTTCATATTTGTTTGGACAGTTGATTGAAATATGTCTCATATTCCCCTTTTCTCTACCATTAATGCCTATTAACTAATTCCATAGCTTTAAGGTTAAGCCTTGATGACATGCTAAATCGATCATTTGTTAAAATGTGAAGAAGAGACACTTCCCTGCTTAATAACCCAGGATGATGGACATCAAGAGCAATTTATCACACTGCATCTTTCATCACATCTAGTAATAACATCCTTATCTACAAATGAGAATATGACAATTGATTCAAGTTGTAAAAAAAACACATTTTCAAATGGGTTTAAAGACGTTTGAGTAAAAAATAGCAGGGTATCCTTGGGATAAACGGCTAACAATAGACTAGGATATTTTTTATGAAAGACAACGTATACTCTGGAATTCCCTTGGATCCAGTTTATTATTAAGCTTGCTTATAACTATTTAAATCGGGTTCTTGTACTGACAGCTTAAATATTTTAAGAAACTGAACAAGTTTTCCAGGAATATTGAGGGCCCTGACCGTGTAGCCATGATTATATTACCAACACAGTGTAAGTATAAAGAGAAAGAAGTTAGAAGAATGTGAACTAAACTGGATTAGAATCTATGCCTATGGAGTTCAGGAGTTTTTACTCTACCAACCAAGTTACCACTATACTCTATGTTCTTAACCAGACTATGTTGGCAGCCCAACCTTTCACAAAATAGTGCCACTCTATATCTTATCTTAGATCATATCCTCCCAAGTTACAAATAGAGGACTGAACCTAATGCAGTACGACGGCTTACGTTTACCTTAATAAATATCACTATCTCTGTATTTTGAACAAAAAGAGAACAATCTGATCACGGAAATACGACAAAATTGTTTTTCGTAACAACAAAATCTGCTTTCAGCAGCACAAAGAATTAATGATATTCTTTCAGTTTTCTCGTTTCAATTCCTTATTTCCATACTGTTTGCCTTTTTTAAAAATTTCTATCAAAAGGAATGAATTTATCAAACAAGTCACCTGAGACAACCAGTAGCAATCTTTAATTGAGGATTTTTCAAGAGTCATTTAGGCTGCTCTTGAAGTAAACTTTTACAACACATTTGTAATGTGTCAACTATCTCTTTACAAAGAAAACTCGCTTTTTGCATATTTCAAAATTTCAAAATGAAAACAAACAAGAAATCTTATACTAAGTGGTAAAGTAAGTGAGAATTATTCATTCAAGCCATTGCACCTGTGTGTTTAGTTTAGCCAATAAGGAATATATTGTCTCTCCTATTATTGGTAAGAGTGATAAAAGAAACGTTTTGCTACATAACAAATACATTTGTTCTATAGAAAACGTTTTAGCTGGTACTCAGCTTAGATCCAGTATCTTCTTCTTCTTCTTCTTCTTTCGGCGTTTCCCTTTTCAGGGGTCGCCATAGCGAATTGACTTCTTCCACTTGAGTCGGTCACGTGCGTCTTTCTCGGTCAAGCCAAGTTCCCTCATGTCATCTCCCACACAGTATTTCCATCTCCTCCTTGGCCTTCCCTGCTTTCTCTTGCCAGGCAGCTCCATGTTCAGCACCCGTTTAGCAATGTGATCCTCCTCCCTTCTTTGCACATGTCCATACCACCTTAGCCGTGTCTCTCTCAGCTTTCCTGCGATGTCACATATCCCGATGGTGCCTCTGATCCTTTCATTTCTGATCATGTCCTTTCTTGTGACTCCAAGGGACCACCTTAGCATACGCATTTCTGCTGTTTGCATTTTCTTCTCAAGACTCTTGGTTAGAGGAGCTGTCTCTAGTCCATACAGCATTGCAGGCCTTACTACTGTTTTGTATAATTTTCCTTTGACTTTGACCGGTACTCTCCTGTCACACAAAATTCCAGTCGTGCTCCGCCAGTTGCTCCACCCTGCCTGGATTCTTTTCTTCACTTCTTTTGAACAATCGCCACTTTGCTCAATGGTGGACCCGAGGTACTTGAAATTCTCTACCTCTGGGAGATCATCATGACCGATTTTAATTGGTGGTAAGTCTCTTTTCTTGTTTATGCAGAGGTACTCCGTCTTTGCTCGGCTCACTTTCAGACCACGTTTCTCAAGTGCATTTCGCCATCCTTCCAGCTCTTCTTCAGCCTGTCCTTTCCCTGTGTTCATGAGCACAATATCATCCGCAAACATCATATTCCATGGCGCCTCCTTTCTTACTTCATCTGTCAACACATCCATCACTACAGCAAAGAGTAGTGGACTCAGGGCTGACCCCTGATGCAATCCTACTTTTACACTGAATGCTTCTGTCCTTCCTGCAGCACATCTGACCTCCGTCCTACACTCTCTGTACATTTCTTGAATACAGCGCACATACTTTTCCGAGACTCCTTTCCTTCTCATGCAATACCAAATTTCCTCTCTCGGTACCCTGTCAAATGCCTTTTCGAGGTCGATGAATACACAAAGAAGCTCTTGTTGGCCTTCCCGATACTTCTCCGCTGTAGTTCTGAGCGCAAAAATGGCATCCGTTGTGCTTTTCTTGGGCACAAAGCTGAACTGTTCTGGGCTGATTTCGATCTCCTCCCGGACTCTCTGATCTATCACCCTCTCCCAAACCTTCATGGTGTGACTTAGCAGCTTTATTCCTCTGTAGTTCGGGCAGCTTTGCACATCTCCTTTGTTCTTGTATATTGGATCAAGTATGACAGGTTCAAACTGACATTAATACAACAATAAAGAAACAAAGGAAGAGTTGAAGAATATCCACCACGTGTGGTTCACTGACTGGTACAATTAAACAGCATACGTACATTCTTTTTTCTAAAACCAGAGGTATTAAAAATTGGTTTTAAAAACCGCCAGTCACTCACCCCCAAATTGAAGAATCTTTAAGTATGTTTATTGATTTAAACGCTTTATCTCTAAATTTGTACCCTATTCGCGATGTAGCAATTAGATGGTGCACTTTATCAAGTCATAACCATACAACTTGGAGATCACTTGCTTCTACGTACAAGACATGAAATGAAAAGTTCAAAGTGTTTGCTCTATTGATTTGCTCACTTCTCTATCTTTAATCAAATGTAGCACATTAAAAGTAAGGGGCTATTAATAATAATAATAATAATAATAATAATAAAATAATAATAATAATAATATAATGATGATGATTATGATTATGATGATGATGATGATGATGATGATGATGATGATGATGACGACGACGACAACAATAAATTATTATATTTTTAATTCTTCTGATTCGATTACCGCAACGAAAGTCCTTGAGGTCCGCGAACATGGGTTTAAGTCTCAAGAGAATAAATCAATCAATTTTTTAATGAGCAAAGTTTTAAATAACAGTGAAAAAAAAAAAGAAGAAGAAGAATTATAGCTCCTAGAGCTTAGGGAATCCTAAACAATAACAAAAAATAAAATCTGGTTTTAAAGTTTATTTTTCTTTTCTCTTTACTTTATAACATTTAACACGAAGTCAATGCAGATCACTATTTGTTTCCTTCTGGACGGTCATCGAGTAACTTGGTGTATTCTGAATGTGTTTTTTACGAAGGAAAGTCTCTTACCTATAAAGAAATCATGGCTTGAAAAACAAGTAATGTAATAAAATTATAACGTTTTCAAAGGATCTAGCAGTTTACAAAATGAAATTAATGGGCAACCAAAACCTGCTGCTGCTTTGAAGGCAATTAATTCTTTTAAAAGGAGGGAGAAGTGAAAGAGTTTCTACTCATTCAATGAAATTATGATGGCAAGCAAAATATAAAGAATGGATGTTATTAAGTTTTCATGTACGGTCATACTGGCGTAGATAATATTACCTTATTACTAATCACTTTGAGGTTACTAAATATAAGAATATAAATGAGATGCTTTTCTAATTCAGTATTTTTAGTACATAGAACAAGAATCTCTACATGACAAACAAATATGTTAAAACTGTTAGTAAATAATGTGCCATGTTTCCTGGTACTAAGATTAACGCAAAGGGACATGCTGGTGGATCACACACTTAAACATTTAGCATAAAGCTGTCTATAGAGAAAATAGGTTTACTTTAGCTCTAACCTTATATGTGCAATGTGTACTCCTTGTGTCTTATTGATAACATCGCAAATTACAAGAATAGAGAATAATAAATTGATTTACATTCTATGAGTAAATCTGTTGGGATGAAAGATTTCCTTAGAGAAAATCACCATTCTTTTTTCCGGGGCCACTTAGAACAAGTGTTTCAACAACATGGGGGTGGTGGATTTTTCGATAACTGGCCTCACCCATCATATCAATGATAATGGACTAGGGGTCATAACAAAATTCATAGTCTCATACTGGTTTGTCGTGTGAATTGATTTAAACAAAATTTTCCTCCTTGAGGGATTTTGTAGCCATATATATTAATATGTGGAACAACGTAGGCCTTTAACTACCTTTTATTTATATAGATATAAGCATATATATATATATATTCATATATACATATATATATACATATATAGATATGCATATATACATATATACACATATAGATATGCATATATATATATTTACATATAGATATACATATATACACACATATAGATGTGCATATATATACATATCTGTATGTGTGTAATCAGATTTTGAAGGAACTGGTTTGGTCATTGGCTGAATAAAGTAGATTGGAGGAAGCAATAAATGAAGATAGTAAGCTTGTATGTTATTAAATTAGACCTGTCAGCAAATCCAAACCATACGAGTTGGTTACTAAATGTACCTATTACATTTTATTCCTTCTTTAAATCTTTTTCGGTATTCTTCATTTTACCTCATTTTAAATCTCAAAGTTGTGCAGTTTCATTCACTTTGGCTGGCGAATGAGTTCCTATTTCATTGCAATATTGACAAATTGCCTTTCGCTTTTTTTTCCCCAGCTCTAATATTCTTAGTTTCACTATAACCGGAATACTGTTAAATGCACCTCCTAAAGCTTCAATTGATTTAGTAATAACACCTTCCAATTTTCAATCCAAACATCAAGATCATCTCATCAACAATGACATTTGAAAACCGCAAAATCTTCAATCTTCTTTACATGGCATTTGTTTACTTGGAACCCCACACCCAACGAAAAGTAATTGGAATATTCTACACAAATGTTGACATGCTTTACAATCAATTTGATTAAATTCAGTCTTTAGCAAATATTCCCATTTATCATCTTGAAATCATGCACATATGACTCAATTGAAATAGTGAACAAGATATCCAGATTGATGAGATCTTATCAATAGTTCTTTACATTTTATCCTAAATCTGATATCTGTGTTTTGTTCTAGGTAAACAATAATGTAATTTGTATTCTAAAAAAGGCTATTGGCTCTGCAATTACATCCAAACCTAGGGAAACAATGAATAGAGCAGTTGGAATGATACTATGTTTCCATTTTTCTTTACAAATAATGACAGTTTTGCGTGAACAGACAAAACGCAATGACATCTATTTTACTATTGTAAGTAATTAATCTGTCTAGGTTCAAATCCATCATCGACTATCATCGTTTTTTACAAGTGACGATAATTGTAAAAATGGACATAGGAAACAGAGAAAGTCGAATTTCCATTCAGTGATATTTTCGAACAGAAAATAAGATTATTCTGAGGGTCTGAAAAGGCCAAATATAACAAAGAGTTTAATAACAGGATGAAAAAAAAAAAGAAATTGAAATTCACGTAGTTGAAATTACACGGTATCCAAAATCAGGTTGCTTTTGTGGGGAGGTTCCGACATCAGAGACTATCATTATTTGAAATATTTGAAATTAGTTGTTTCAAAATTACACACACATACACATAAACACACACACACACACACATATATATATATATATATATATATATATATATATATATTAGTAATGTTATATCAAGTATGTACTCAGAGTGTTCAATACCCATACAAACTTTTATATGTATACATGGGTAATCTTACTAGGATATTATGAGATATTGCAAAATGTTAAAACATAATTTTTTAATTATAAGTTAAAATTTTATCTATATTGAGGAATATTTTCATATATATATATATATATATATATATATATATGTACACGTGTGTGTTACAATAAGCGCAATAAGCGATGTGAAATTCAGACTTTTGTGAAATCGAAACTAAGTTATTGCAGTATTACATATAGTACATTAACCTTAAATATACAACTACTTAGACTAAAATATATCTAGCACGAATCCCAATTCTGCAACTAATTGTATGATCCTTTTAGACCGGTATATCTATGATAAAGATTATAATAAGTTGGAAGACAATTTTTGTAAAACTCTAAAACCTTAAGCTTATATACATGTATATACATATGTTCGTTTATTTGTGTGTAATTTTGATCTTTCGCGGTTTTTCTACAGCCTTTGTACTCTTCGTTAGTAATTTAGAAGAGGAATTGACCAAAAAGTAAATGACTATGATTAAGATCTAGAATGGCATTTCCTCTACACATATAGACAAATATAAACAAATATAAACAAATATAGACAAATCTTTTTTCCTTTCCACAAAGGAAATAACTCTGCCTTTGCGTTTATGGATTCTATATTTACTTATATTCAATACCGAAAAAGACTTGGAATTAATCTGCATGAGGCCAATTCTTTGCTTTTCTGATTCTTTAATTCGGTAACAAAAAGTTCCAATTTCTTCTTAGCCAGAGCAATCTCCAACTAAGCTTTTGTTGATTGGAAAAAAAATTTGTGATCTGACAGAATAACTCCTTCATTTGGTAACTCAGTCAAATTCCGCAATTTGCACCTCAGTCAGATACTACAGTCTATAAGTCAGATATTCCTGATATGCAACTTAGATTTGTTTTGAAGACTGTAACTCAGTTGTATTTCTTGGTTTGAAAACGATATGGTCTTTTTACAGGTATGTAGAAGAAGTAACCAAATGTAAGAATCTTGAGAAAAATGATTTTAAATTATTGATTTTCAAGGTAAGCTATGCTAGAACTCAACTGAAATCGCTCGAGTGGTCATTTAGATGCTGTGTAGAGTCTAGTTTAAAGTTGCATAACTAACAAGTTGCTTGTGTTTGTATTTTTTAGAATTGCTGTCTTTGAATTAAATATCAAAACCCAAGTAATATGAAAAAAAAGGATTTACGAGATGACTGAGTCATCCAAATCCCTATACTTATCCTCAGTATTCTCTTCTTATCTCATAGACCATCTTAGTCATTCTTCCTTTCAATGTAATCTCCGTATTTTAATTATCACTCCTTTTTTAAATCCCATACTTTATCTAAATTATTTTCTCCCACCCTTTTTGCTATACAGTTATTGTTATAAAATGCCTGCTATGTTGGAAGCGACAACATTTTCTCTAAATAAGGTCACATAAAGTCCTTTTAGTTGTTAGTTTCATTATTGAAGGAGTAACATTTGCTTTCGGAACGGAGGTATGTGACTTCGCTCTAACAGTTACCTATAATGAGGTCACATAAAGTCCTTTTAGTTGTTAGTTTCATTATTGAAGGAATAAGATTTGCTTTCGGAACGGAGGTATGTGACTTCGCTCTAACAGTTACCTATAATGAGGTCACATAAAGTCCTTTTAGTTGTTAGTTTCATTATTGAAGGAGTAACATTTGCTTTCGGAAGTGAGGTATGTGACTTCGCTCTAACAGTTACCCATTATTAAGGCAGTGTTTCAGTTAAATTCTTCTCCAAAAGAATATATGGACATGTGACAAAAATGCTCCAATTAAGAAATATTTTTAGCTGTTGTAGGAAATATAAAAAGACAGAATAATTAAGGCTGTACTACATTTCACTCAATACATAACAGCAAGATGCTTAACACATGTTCAGTCCATAGGGGTACGACAAGCTAAAGAATGAAGCAATCAAGAGGAGTGCTACATTTGGTTTTTACAGCTACAATATAAAGTATAGTGTAGGTACGAATAACTCTATTTTCTCTAATACCTTACAGTTCTTTCGGCTTGATCGTATCGGGCAATTATCCAATCAGAAAAAAAACAAGCTTTACTGAGTTATGCGCTCTGTCATCCAACCAGCCTACGTCTTACACACTAAGTAGGATGTGAAAAATCCTATTAAAAGGACGTCAAAGCTGTCACTGATGCTCTACTTTTGCTGAAAGGAAATTCTAGTTCTATTTTCTGGCTCCAGCTTGACTGATTGCTTTTTAAAAAGCAATATCCTGAACTTAAAGCCCTCTTTCGACAAACAGCCAAGGCTTATATTAACGTATAAATATAAGTAAATACCACTTGTGCTATATGCTATGTGCTACGTATGCTAACAAAAAAGACTTCAATTTACATTACCATTTGCAGACGTATCAAGACCAATTAGTACAAAATATCTTGGCTCGAACCTGTGGTCTTCCCATCAGAGTTTTTCCTGAACTTCTAATAAAATCAACAACCAGCAGCAAACAAAATTCTATTTTGTGAAGTCCACACTTAAACAAAAGTATTTCCTAACGACGAAGCTGGCATATTCTTTTAACGAGTCGCGCTCTGTCATTCAAAGGAAACAAAATTGACTGGTTTCGAGGACTTGCAATTTTTAAGCTTTGGAAGAATATGATGAATTAACCTACAGCTATTTTGCAACTTGTATTGTTGTGTTTTAAATAGAGAATAAAATGATTAAGATAGTTTTAAATTTAAAATATTGGAATTTTTTCTTCAGAACCTTTATTAGACATTTATCAAATTGTTGTCTAAGAAAAGCATTCGATCTTTAATTTGCTGTTAAAATTGTTAAAAACGATTAATTAATTTCAATCAGTCAAAAAAAATTTATTTGATAGGTTGAAATTGCAATAACACACAATAAGGAACCAGGAAACAAAAGCTAATATCACCAGGCTGTTTTCTTTTTCCTTGATTTTGGACGAGGTTGCTTGAATGCAAGTTAAAAGTAACGCTTTTGACATCATAACTCTTTCTCTCTCTCTCTCTCTCTCTCTCTCTCTCTCTCTCTCTCCTCTCTCTCTCTCTCTCTCTCTTCTTCCTCTCTCCCTACATACCCTCTATCTCTTTTTTTATAATTAATACAACTTCTAATATTTAGAAAAACAACAAAAAAAAATAAAAAATAAAATAAATAACACTACTACATCACACACATCTATTTT
>RDPX01000020.1:4053473-4080643 GCA_003991215.1 Morbakka virulenta
CAATTGCCAAAAGGAAGAGAAATGGGGAGAGAAGACATCCCTGTCTAACTCCAGCCTTGATGCTGAATTTCTCTGATGCAATACCTCTATGAAGGATCTGACATGCCATACCCTCGTACGTGTTCCTTATGATAGCTATGCATTTCTGTGGAATCCAATAATGCGCCATCAACCCCACAGTGCCTGTCTGTCTAAACTATCAAAAGCTTTTTTGAAGTCTATAAAGTTCACATACAGTGAGCTGTTCCACTCAAGAGACTGCTCTATGATGATCCTAAGAGTGGCGATCAAGTCAGTGCAAGACCTTTCGTTCCTGTAAGCTGCCTGATCATCTCTGAGCCAATTGTCAACAGCTGTTTTCATTCTGTTTAGTAGAAATCTGTTGAATACCTTCCCTGGAACAGATAGCAACATTATTCCTCTGTAATTCTTACACTGACGCAGGTTTCCCTTCTTTGGAAACTTCACTATATACCCTTCTTTCCAATCTCGAGGCACTTCTTCTTCTTCCCATATGTCTTCAAACAGCGGTTGCAGCATGTCTGCTGAAGTCTCCACATCTGCCTTCAGTGCTTCAGCTGGGATCACATCTGGTCCTGCTGATTTGCCATTTTTCAGTGACATGATGGCCTTTTTGATTTCCTCCCTGGTGGGGCTGTGTTGTGATATTTGCAACATTTCTTCAGCCGTAGCTATATTTGGTCTCTCTTCGGGTGCTGGCCTGTTCAGCAGCTCACTGAAGTGTTCTTTTCATCGGTCTGTCTGTCCTTCCAATGTTGTTATAGTGACACCATTCTTGTCCTTTACTGGCTTCTCTGGGGCCCTCCTGTTTCCTGCTAGGATTCTGGCGATGTCATATAACTCCTTCATATTTCTCTGTCCTGCTGCTGTCTCTGCTGTGATTGCCAAGTCGTCAACAAAAGCCCTCTTGTCCTGCCTAACACGCTGTTTCACTTCTTGGTGCTTTTGTCGATATTCTTCTTCAAGCCTCGCCTTTGTTGCTCTTGTCCGGGCACTATTTAGTTAGTTTTTCACCTTCTTCCGCTCACCCGTCTTATCCAAAGTTGCCTATGATATCCACGGTTTCTGTTGCTTCTTTCTTCTACCCAGTTCTTCTTCGCATGTTGCCTTCCAGTTTTCCTTGACCCTTCTCCAATATCCCTCTATGGTTTCCTCTTCTGTGAGCACTTCCTGCAGAACCTCAAATCTGTTTCTCAAAGTCATCCGGTATTGTTGCACATGCTCCTACTCCTTTAATTTCTCCATGTTGAATTTCACTCTTGTGAATGAATTAGTGCACCTTTTAAGCTTCAGTTGTAGCTTCCCTTCCACCAGGTGATGATCTGAAGCTGCATCTGCTCCTCTCTTACTGCAAACGTCAAGGAAAGATCTTCTGAATTTTTTGCTTACACATATGTGGTCAATCTGGTTTTCAGTATTTCTGTCCGGTGACACTCATGTTATCTTGTGGGCATTCTTGTGAAGGAAGACTGATCCACCGATGACTAGATTGTTTTCTGTGCAAATGTCTGCAAACATCTGGCCGTTCTCATTCATGGTACCAGTCCATGTCTCCCCATGACTGCTGTGTAGCCGTGGTTGTCCTGTCCAATCTTTGCGTTGAAATCCCCCATAAAGATAAGCATCTCTCTCTTATGGACACCATTTACCACTGTGTGAAGCCTGTCATAAAATTCCTCCTTGACATTTAAGTCTGCATCATTTGTTGGGGCATAATACAATATGGTTTTAAGTGTGATTCTCTTGGTTTGATATCCTGAATTTAGCAGCTAGCATCCTTGAGTTGATTGGCTCCCATCCTACAAGGGCTTGAGCTGCTTCTCTTGACAACATTATTCCGACTCCTTCCGTGTGTGGTGCATTTTCTTCTCCATGACCTGCATAGAGCAAGGTTTCCCCTGTGCTCAGTCTGGTTTTCTCAGAGTTTGTCCACCTGGTCTCACATAGACCTAGCACTTGCAATTTATAGCTCATCTCCTTTGCTACATTCCCACTCTTTCCTCCTTCGTACATAGTTCGCACATTCCATGTTCCGAATCTGATTGTCTTCCTTGTCGAAAGGAGATTCCATCTTCTAGCTTCCCTGTAGCTTTCACTAGCTGACATCATATTTCCTCTTGGAGGGGCTCCTCGACGACGGTTGCCGGTAGNCCTTCCGTGTCTGGTTCAGTTTCTTCTCCATGACCTGCATAGAGCAAGGTTTCCCCTGTGCTCAGTCTGGTTTTCTCAGAGTTTGTCCACCTGGTCTCACATAGACCTAGCACTTGCAATTTATAGCTCATCTCCTTTGCTACATTCCCACTCTTTCCTCCTTCGTACATAGTTCGCACATTCCATGTTCCGAATCTGATTGTCTTCCTTGTCGAAAGGAGATTCCATCTTCTAGCTTCCCTGTAGCTTTCACTAGCTGACATCATATTTCCTCTTGGAGGAGCTCCTCGACGACGGTTGCCGGTAGTGTTGTCGATTGTTTGCGTTTCTGTAATCCGTTTTATCCACTGATGGGGGATTGGCCCACCAGCTTCACCAGAGCCCTGTTAGCCAGCGTTACCTGCTTCCACCTCCCACGACAGGGACGTAGGGTTGGACTTTGGGAGGCATGAACCCATTTTATGTGGGCAAAAAAGGTCATATACAACGTTCCTTTTGTACTGCGGTGAAATCATCGAAGACCAATGAAATGGTAACTTTTCTTTTTTACTAAGCTGAACATGGCTGTGCCATCGATAGACTTAGTGATGTATGTAGCAAGAAATTTCGATGTATTTTCTTCGATAGTTAATATTTAATGTTTTGTAGAAATTATACAGATTGCCAAAATTATGTCATAGATTCCTTTCTTACGTCGTCGGTAAAGATTATTCACGAAACGTTTATAGAACGTCGGCTACGCAGGAGCAACGATCACTTCTTTCACATTGTTCATAAAACAACCTGTAAATACGATGGAAAGTGGACCGCTCATCGAAACTCCGTCGAGGTTTTGTTGTATAGTCTATCATTCACCTAGATTGAATTGCTATACGTTTTTATCAATTATTTTTTTATAAAAAATGTCAACTATTGGATACCCCTCGCCCGGAAGCTGTTGACTTCATTTTTGAAGACTCTTCTACCGAGAAACACTTAGTGAAATATCAGCCAAAACAGTGTCCAAATTACAGCAGATATGATACTACAACAGTAAAAAATGACATCAATGACAGAGTGTACTCTTCAAGTTTTTGGACGTAACCATTGCTGTAGAATTTTGTAATACTAAATCTGTTCAGTATTTTTTTACCGTCATGTACTGTTTACTAACAAGAGAATTAAAAGTCAACTTGCCCATGAATTAACGATGCAACCAGGGATGAAAGACATCTTCACGACAAAAGTTTACGAAAGCGAGGCCAAAAAAGACGAAAAACGTTTGCAAACGGACCAATGCCTTCGAAACCATCGCAATATGTCTTGTAAAGTACACAGTACTTTCTATCGGTACCTACTCAGTAAGCATTGAAACCAGGCAAAACAAATCTGGAGTAAAGTGAAAAAAAATTTCCCTACAAACCTGTAACTAATCGTTAATGACTTAAATGAATAATAAACATAAAGTATTAAGACCAATCCATTCTCAAGTAACAAGTACCTTAAGCAACAAAATATTTTGTTAGACAACTAGTCTGGCTACAGAAGGAAAGATTCCACAGAGCATGCAGCAATATTAATGTGCGACGAAGGTATAAAAGTATGTGAACGAACGAAAACTCATCTGGGGTGTTTTCAGACCAAAATCGAGCATGTAATACAATCATGTCTATCTTACCGAAAGACTATGTGTATATGAAATTAATGGCCTTACGTTTAAATGCTTTAAGTAGTATTTGTTCAATAGGAAAGGAATAAGCAATCTTAAAAGCAGAAAGTCAAACGAAGAGCCAGTGATCTCGGATGAACGTCAAGGTTCAATCCCGAGGCCGTTATTGTTTTTCATATTTTTCAACGTCGCAGAATTGTCAATACAGTCAGATGCTCTCATGTATACTGTTCTTTGTTTTCACCAGCATAGACGTTTCAAAGAAAAATCGAAGCCTTCATGAAAATTTAGAATCGCTTTCGAGATTTAGTTATGAAAACGAACCAAAATAAAAGATGAAAAGAGGCAAAATTGAGTACATGTTACTTGGGCCGCTCCAAGACTCCGAGGTAGAAATGAAGGTCCTGTACTGAAATATAACAAATAACTAAAAAGAAAGATGCACTTACTTCGAAAATGTGATAGAAGCCAAATCAAACGTTTCCATAACTTGAACGGAAAATACAATAAATCCTTTAAAAATAACGATTCTTTTGATGAAGACGAAACCACTACTACCCGACTATGCAACCAAACAGGTCTATATAATAATGCTCTTGCTCCTTTCAGCGTACCGAGCAACCACTAAATTATAACAACCAAAAACCCAACATGGTAATCTTCACACGATACACACAAATGTAAGAAAAATTCATGCTGTAGCTATTTAATAGCTATTTCAAAATAATTATCAAAGAAAATACCAGTTTACCTCCTAAACCTAACAAGATTAAAGCTTGAATTGTTGACAGTCATTTGCTTTTTCTGGTATTAAATTATTATACATTTATCGCCCAGACAAGGAAAGAAGCTCTAACAAATATTTAAAAAAATAAATCATCTTTATATAGATAACACTTTTATCTCTAAAGGATTTCTGAATCTTACTTTTGCTAATACTTACAGCTTGGTCGCTTCTGTGACGCCAGCCTCAGATGGTTGAAGCTTACTGATGGTGTTTGATAGAAAGAAAAGAAGCTGTTTTCAGTCAAAACTAATAGGTAGAAAACCCCATGGACTTATAAAAAACAAGAGGGACCTTTTTAATATTTCGATAATGCTTGCTCCAAACGACACAATTACAAAGTAAGCAGTTAGTCGTCATTCGTCCCTCGCTGTATTTCTCAAATACTACGAAGCTTACTAGCAGTTTCAGCTTTAAAACAGCGCATATTCTCTCAACACTATGTGGTGGGTATTTGTTTCCACTAGCTGGAGTAGTTAGCTGAACTGTAAAGCTTTCTCTGGCTAACTTGGCATCGCTGCAAGTGTCATCCTTCGCAACATGGTATTTTGATAAAAATTTTTAAGACCAAACGGCAAGTATCATTGCAGTTGTAGACGTGATCTATGCATTATCCTCTAGGAGTTGGGCAAGAGTTTCCACCAGTAATTTATGGTAGTGACATCGACGTTGACTCTACCATTTGCCTATTACTAATCTTCGTATCTCGTGATCACTCCTTTTTCTTTAGTAATACATCCAGCAATAGATCCGAAAATATTTTTTGATAACAGAAGACAAGTGCTACCTTATATATCTTCGACATTTTTCATTACTTCTCAACTTCCGCTTCGTCTGGACTATGTACACACCTGAGCATTTATTGTTGTTTTCTTCACACAGTAATGCATCACTATCCCTTGTTCAGTTTCCACTATTACAATTTTCCTTTTCACAAACAACTCTCCATTGATTTGTCTGGTCAGCCATTTTACTTTAGACAATTAACTCATGCATCATGTGGTTACAGGTTCATAATTTCAAGTACCGATGACATAATACTTACTTCCTCTTAGTCTTCGTCTTTCCCCCTACCCTTACCTCCCAGCTTTCTTTATGCTGTAGCCAGTAGCACCAAATCACAACCAAGAGCATAACCATCACACTTCCTACCATCATTGGTGCTGCCATCATCATTATATCCTTCCCTACACAAGGTATTCTTGCCATCCAGACCATTAATGTAGCATTCTTCTAAGACTAATGTTTTACAATACTAATGCAACTCAATGTTTACTAACAGATTTACCTGTTAATAACATAATCTTATGGGTTCTAGTTAAATCATACATATTTTTAAAAACTAATTTAATATACACAATTTTTTTCAACAGAAAGTAAATAAGATGCTTGTCTTCAATTATCATAAGTCAGACCTCACCTAAACGATTTTCACGAAGATTCTGAAAATAAATCTTTAACGTAGAGCGCCTGTACAATTTCCACACAAAATAAATGCTGAACTAAAATGTCCGCTGTCCGCCAAGTTTTCATGGATCACTTAATGCTTCAACGTAAATTTATTTAATTGTATATTTAAAGGCAAAGTGCTCACCACCCACCACGCACCTCAAAAAAAATAAAACACTAAAGAAACTCCACCGTGTGGGGGAGTGTTGATTAGAATGCCGTTGATAATAAGGACTAAAAAGGGAAGGGAACAGATACATGGTATTTATGAAGAAGTTGAGTAAACCGTTAATTAAGAGTTCATGAGTTAAAGGATTTTGAGAACAATAATAAAGATATCGATTTAAGTATGCAGCTGCATTTCATACATAGCCCTACTTTCAGAGACGTATTATGTGCGGTTGATCCATAGTTAAAGGTTGATATTTTTCTAACTTTTAGGGCAAAATGATTTTATTTACATTGCTGGAGTACTTGCTACTTTATCAGGGCTTCGGGGGCAACAGTGCATGTACTGTATATAATTGTAAAGCATAAACATTTGTACTTTCCGAGAGCTTGTAAAAATTGTCTAGTAGTCTGATGCTTCTTGTTGCGACTGAGTTTCTTGCATCTGATCTCATTGAGAAGTTGCAATAACTTGTACAATTGAAGTTTGTAACTGATTGAAGCGATCACTGACAGGCATTTAGAAATTGTGATTGTTGTGATGACCTGCTATTCTTTTGTTTAAAATATGACGATCAATCTTTCCAAGAAAAGGTAAACCCCATCCTACTTTTTGTCAAGCAATACTTGTTACTGCGACAATTACTTCTTTGCATTGCTCATGTGTCGCCGCGATTTTTTCTGACGATTGTCCTCTACTGGAGGTCCAGCTTTAGATAGCTAGTCATAAGAAGTGGCGAATTTCCTTCGAGTCACCCTTTCGATCATTTCAAGCGGAATTTTGATCACAGCATCGAAGGAATTTATGGCTGTGACCTCTCTTTCCTTTGTAATTGCAACTGATGTAACAGTTCAGTACACATGGTAAAATACAACACTTTATGATCTGGACTTTTTGAGGGCCATTCCATAGTTTAATGAATCACGAGTGCGTAATACCTGTTAGAAAAATACCAGAGCTAAAGTGGTACACAATGTCCTTTTTTCTTCCCAAAGAGTACCTTTACACCACTTACACAATGAGTAATTACCCATTATTTCTGTGTATCTAACTCTAGACCTGTGTCTTTGTATCATCATGATCATGTCTGAAATGTAGTTAACATTATTATAAATTTCTTTCTTTCTTCCATTTTTTATTTCCCTAAATATCCCTTTTTTCCCCTTCTATACTTCCTTCCCTCGTTCCTTGTTTCCTTCTATTCTTTCTCTCCTTTTTCCTTGCTTCCTTTCTTCCAAATGCTTCCTCCCTTTTTCTCTTTTTCAAACCCCCCTTCACTGTTCCTTTACTTTTTTCATGATCCCTTTCTTGATTCTTTACACTGATTCTTTATCTTCACTGGCAATTCTAATACAAATATATCGTCACAGAAGAAATGCACTGCTAAAGCTAAATGCTAACTAACTTGAGAGGGTAAAAGTCGCAACAGTAAATTGGAAGAACTCAATGTTGTTATCTATAAAATAAAACTTTTATCTTCAAAAATCTTATACTTCTATTCTCCTATTTTGCCAAAAATTTTATGTGTTCAATGTTGAATGTGTATTGTGGTGCTAACGAGAGTAAAGTACTAAATAATGAAGTCAAGGTTTAATCAAAATAAACACCGCTTTGATTTCTTACAAACATTGCAAATATTAATTTAATTAATGTTAAGATAAAATTCCGTGGTTCTACTGTTATCTATGATAAATATCATTTTAAAATGTGCCATGGCTACACTAACTACTAAACCCTTTACCTGCCTACATGTATTAAAACGTTTACCTCAAAGTGTGCCTTAACGGCATTACGATGTCCAACATCGGCAAATTGACCTAACTTTCTGTGGAAGCCAAATATAAAGGAACAAAATAAAGGCAACGGACAAATACTGACCATCAATTCTGTGAAATATCAATAATAACGCTATACATCCAACGATGAAAGCCTGGGTCTTGTCATGATATTCTTTCTGCATCAATAGTAAAAAAGAACAAAAAGTACACCACTGTAATACACCATTCAACGCGGTTTTAAATGGACCTGTGGGATCTCGTTTAGAAAAAGGTACAGGTGCCTTGAAGTCTGAAGTACTTTTCGGTACTGCAGACCTCGCAGTACCTTTCGGCCACCTCTGCTTTGTTCCGTGGATAGTCAAAACGGTGCAGCTGGCAAAATCATTCGATACAATCCTCAACATACTCACGTTTTTCGTAGAAAGTGGCTTCGAAATGGGCTTGATATATTAATGAACGATGCTTCCTTCATTATACAATAAAATTACAATATCAAGCAAACTTAAAATCAAATTGGAGACTGATACAGTGACACTCAGTACTCTCTTAAAGCTTAAGGTACGGGGTCAAAGCTAAATTCAAATAAACTTAGTCTAAATTTCTAGATCTTTTCGAGGCGTAAAGTAGGTCTTTTTAAGCACGGTCAATCAAACTATTTCTACCAAAATTCTATTATCAGACAAGCTAGTTCTACATCTGTTGTATTTGCTTGATTTAATACTAGTTGCACCCTAGTTCTCCTCTTTTTATGGCAACTATCACAGCCTTCAACATCGTCGTAATCATGAATACTTTTTAAAGGTATTACTGATCGGTAAAAAAGCTCCTGGAAAAGATATTGTGTGTAGAATATATTCTGAATGACACGATTGCCAAGAAAACTATATAAAAGCTACTCAATTACACAAAACCAATCTGTTTTTCCTATTGGTTGCGGGTAACACATGTCACGAGAAATGACTTATTGATATGGAGGTAAGTGGAGCTTTCTTTATGCCAAAGGTTCTACTGTTCAACATAGACTGAACTAAATGGTCAAATAAAAAAAACAACTAAGAAAATTACACCTGTTGAATTGTATCAAGCATAGCATTCCATAGACTGTGTCAAACGTGAATCCATGTCCAATCACCAGTTACATCACTAAACCAATAGATCAGAAATAGTTATAAAAGTGAATTCGCCCTAAGATTAGAAATACTGGATTGAAATATATGCCATTGTATCACCTAAATCTTTATTGCATCTGATCAGATTATCTTCAAACCTTAAATGAGCTATAGGATAATAGGATATATAGCTATAAAATAAGCAAAAAAGCAATGTATTACGAAAACGAGCAAAATTAATATTCCTGATTTACTCTCTTGACTTTTACTGCTTTCCCATGTATTGGACCAGTAGCTCGAATGACCCGAGAAACCTTCAATAACTCCATATCTGAAGGAAATGGGACTGCTGTTTTGGTTTTATGTTGATCGTTCTTTATTTCCTGACTGATAGCACTACCTGGTAAAAGAACTGGGTTTTTTAAATAATGGTCTCTTAAAGCGGCTCTACCCCGTCCGGTTCTTGAATTCCTAGCTACGCAGGCTCCAACTCCCTGTTCAGAACCCGAGCTATATGGACTATCCTGTTTATAGAAGGCATCCTCTTTCCTTTTCAATGAAGCAGCTTCGCCTAAAGACGGAAATTCTGAAATGTTAAGAAAGTTAACTGAGCTAGTATTTTGAAGGTGTGAACTGTGTGAGTCCATTGCTAGAGAGGCTTCCCAGATACTAGCCCTGTTTATGTTCCTCGGGTCATTGCTATAATATTCTATCTTGTCTTCACTCTTGTTCTTTTCCACCTTAAACTTGTTACTCTGGTACAATACCCCTTCAGGCGTCGAAGCAAGTTCCTCCAAGTTATTATCAGGTGAGTTAAAAAATTCTGATGATGAATCCGTCTTATTTTTCTCAGGGGTTGATCGCAATTTATTATAAACCCGTTGAAAAGTTTTCCCATTTCGAATGTCACTTTCCGATGAACTCTCGTCGTCAACTGCAGTTCTAATACTACTATTTTTGAGACTAGCGTCTCCTAAACGGTATACAACTTCGTCATCTGAGGATTCACCCTTTGTGTAGTCATTACTATAAGCATCGTCATTAATAACTTCAACAAGATTGCCATGAAGTTTAGCGTATTCAGATTCGAAATCGCTTTTCCCAAGCCATTCGTGTGATCTTTCTTTTGGATGTTCTTCTTGAAAGTTACTTCGCATTTCATGTTTCTCCAAAAAGTTTTTTGTGTATCTTTCTTCGTCCCTTTGTCTATACCGTCCTTTTCTTGTCTTTGCAAGTGTATGAAATCTATAAAACCCACCGGGCAACTTTCTGTCCATCTAAATAAATAAATCAAATAAAAATACCAAAATTAGCCGAAAATAAGGTCCCAAGTTTATACTGTTTCAAAACTTGTTAACTGCAAACAATGGGAAACGGGTTTTTCTTTCTGTTTATTTTCATAGGGGTAGATATGTTAGACAAACCTAAATTCTAGTAAAGTAAAAAATATGTATGCACTGAACTACCCGATGCCTACGCTATCGACGCTCATTTTTAACCAAATCATTTATACAGCTGTGTCCGTCAGTCCAGTGCGCCTTTCTTTCTGCAGGTCCGTAGCGTTGGACATCGACCAATAGTTTCTTGTATAAAGTTATAATATCTTCCTGATAACCTAAATATAGAAAGGCTGCGGCATTTTCTTAACTTTAAACACTGAATGCTTCTCTGCACTATTTCGTTGAGGTAACTAGAAAATGTCATACATATGTGAAACAAGCTACTTGCTATCAACTCGTATATTAGTGTACAGAAAAGTTGGAATCAAAGTTAGAGTAGTCTATTTTATTTCAAACAGCGATAATACTTCAAGAACTAACTATCTAACCAGGTTTTCTTTTAAATAACAATTTCAGTACTATCTCGTGGACCTGAAGATTCATTGTGATACGATTCAAGGAATACTTACCTTACCGTTAGGCTGACCGGCGATTTACAAACGGCCGATTAAATACCTCAAAGAAAATCGCTCCTTGCCTACGTTTTTAAACATTTTTTTCGTGAGCTAATTAATAAGAGCAGCACAGTTATATCATACTGCAGCTTCGTCCATTTGAATACATGTATATTCTATTTGTCTACCCAGTACAACTTGTAAAGACATGGTACTGTTTATTATGTCGTAGAAAATTCTGATTCACAATAAGACTTTCCAAACCCATTTGTAATCCTAATATTCTCTGCAATCATAACTGTTGGAAATCATTTCCATCTGTAGTTGGCTTTTACCAATAATAGGATGGCATTCTTTCACTTTTCTGCCATTCAATTCGTGTTCACCTTTCATTAGTCGTTGTCCCTTCAAAGCTGTAGCCAAATGTCTAACAATATATTTCACTCCTTTTTACGCCGCATTTTTAAGTAGGCTTAAAGCTATGCTTAGGCATCCTTCTTGATTTTTCAATACCAGCTTTCGACACAAACAATATTGCTTTGCTTTCCTTGTCTATTAGGTATTTGGATTTGCCCTGAACTTTTACGGAGCATCGGAAAACTGCGTAGCATTTTGCCAACCGTTTTTAAGTAGCAAATACAAACCTACCTAATAACCTCTTCTTTATATTCTTCTTTCTTCTCCTTTCTTCTTCTTCTTCTTCCTTTGTTACTGTAACACTTTTGGCTACTTACCTAACAACACACTGCCTTCTTTTTCAGTTACTGTTGCTTACTTCATCGGAAACTATGTCAGACTACCTTGCACCACCACTGGCAACCATAAACGTTTGACTTAACTCTACAGTCCTTTCAATATTTGTCATCCCTTTTAGGTTATTCTTAGGAACAGAAACCAGGCCGAAGACCAAAATTACCTCTCTTGCTTAAAGAGAAAAAAAATCTAAATTACTTTATCAAAGCTGGCATGTTTACATTACGTTCTGTAAGAGCGGTCACAGCCGTCTGTCATTCCTAGTCCTGGTTTAAATACTAGAAAATCAATGAAATAAGGTTGCTTGCCACTCTTTACATTTATCCTAAAATTATGAAGACATGAAATGATGCTCGTGAAATAGAAGTAAGCGAAACACCGATACAGAAAGTCAGCAAATTTCACTACTGGGGCAACTACATTTCCACAGAGCCAGGTGTGGCGTAGGATATCACATCCTGGTTAGGCGTCGCAGGAACCTCATTTCGAAGGCTTAACAAGGAGAAAGTTTTCCCTGAAACTTAAGCTGCAACTGTACGTATCAATTATTATGACAACTGCGTTATAAGCGTGTGAGACATGAAGGGTTACCAAACAAAGGACGAAGAAGATAGATGCATTCTAACAGTGATGTTTGCGGTCAATTCAAGGAATCACTTAGTAAGACCATGTCATGAACGCAGAGGTACTGCGACGCACAGCACAGCGACCATTACATGAAATTGTAGCGGGGAGGAGATGACGTCTGGTTGGACACATAATTAGACTACCACCGAAACGTACCGCTCACGGTGCCTTTGAATGGACCCAGTGGGAAGTGACAACCCAGGAAAATATGGCAAGCTACATCCAAAGAAGCTATCCGAAGTCGACACCTAACGTGGGATTAAATTCTTACACAAAACTTCAGTTTTCTACAGGAGTATAATCCTGACTCAACCTGGTACGGAAAAGACTGTCTATTTTAGGCTATTGTAACATATGAAAAACACACTTCTTTTAGTGCAACTTGTAACAAACATTGGTTAAATGCGTATTACGTCGGGCATTGTAGTAAGTGATGAAATACACAAGTTTTATAGTATCATTGCAATGATCAAAATTGGTAGATTGAACGGTCATGTCAAAGCTATAGTGTTAAAAAACCAATGTCAGTGCTCTACAGTTTAAATGAGTGCTAGTACACTTACAATCTACCAGATTAAAGGTTCTCTGCTTACTTTATTTTTGTCTGCACGATCAGGTGCATCCCTCATATGGGCCAAGTATAAATCCACACCATGTAGGAACTCCATCAACATCCTTTCAATCAAAACATTTCTCAGATCTCGTAGATAAACAACTTGCTGTAAGCAACAAAGAATAAGGAAATTTTGCTGCTTTAAATTGTCCCATTCGAGAAGACAAAAAACACAAAAAATGCAGCAAATACAAATCACCGCTTAACATGCATGAGCTGAACTATTTTTTAAATAAATCTTAAGACGTTTCCTTTACAAAAGTTTTAGGATAATTCTATGCAAAGGGTTATATATGTACTATTGGGCTCATTAAGATTCTCTTTCTTGGTTTTTCAGGGGTTATATTTTGCATGTATCCATATACATAAATCAAAATATTATTTTATGTCGAAGCAACTCGGTTAAGTGTTTTGGCTTAGGTTAATTTCTACCAAGCCATTATCAGTATTATCTGCACAATCAACTGGTCATCAGCAGTCATCATCATTATCTAGGTCACTGGCATCACCATAATTAAGAAAGTTATCCTTCTTTTTAATATCCCTCTTTATTATTTCCATTATCTATATATTCTATTATTCTATTATTCTATTATTCTATTCTATTATTATATCCTATCATTTCTATTATCACTTCCATTTTCATTATGGATAAAAAAGTATATCATCGTCAAGTAGGAATTTGCCTAAAGTTCAATTAAATCACACAATCTGGTAAAACTGCTTAGCAATGGTGAAAATTTAGGAATGTAATCTATCTATCAGTATGAAAGCATTCTACTTCGACTCATAAACATTTTTAAAGTACTTACCACTATTCAGCCATAATATTTTAAAAACAAGTATTCAGTGTACATCAGTACGTATCTAATTTCGTTTTTAGTTAAAGCTGTTTCAATTTTTTTTGCCACCATTCAAGATATCCACCAAATTACAAACATGCCTCGTTTTAAAGTGGTGAGTTGGAGATCTAGCCTTGGACTTCCAAATCGCTAGCTGCTGGGGATATTAACCTTGACAAACGTCATATCATTAAAACGTTAAAAAAATGCTGCGTGTAAACAATAAAAGCGCTTCTGTTCACCGTCTTACCACATTTCATATTGTTTCGCACCATACCAATAAGGTACAAAACCCTAGTAAGGAGCAAGTTTGTTTTGGAACAGCAAATATAACAAAAAAAAGCGGTGATAATTACTTTTGGTTTTAAAAAAGGCAACAAAGCAGATTACGATTAAAAAGCAAACTTCACTTTCATGGTAGGGGCCATTAGACAGCTCAAGTATATCTAACCTCTGCACACTCGTTAAGTGCAAATTAAAAAAAAGACTGATCACTCGACACATGCATGATGATTAAGGTATACAGTTTACCACCAACTAGTGTTGCTTGTAAGTAATCATCTCTTGGTGATTGCCATCCAAAGCTATTGGATGACTTATTTGCCAATCAAACAAACAGACATTAACATAGCATTCGGAAATGTCGGAGGAAAGTTTTTTTGTCCTTTTTCTCAGGCTTCACGTTTCCTTTGTATAAAACAGAACAAACGTTTAATTCTCACAGTTGTTCTGTCGATCGTGGATACCTCTCCTTTGCAAAATTGGAATGGTAAGTAAAAGCAAAATGGATAAAAAGACGTGTGTTCCAAGCCAAAGTAAAAGGCAAGCTCATAATAAATTTTCACAAATTCTGCCCCGGTCTCATAGGAGAAAATTTCTTTCCGGCATTTCCAGTTAGAACTAGCTAATCACTAATTTTCATTAAAAACTGTACCAAACAGACTCTCAGCTTCGGGCTTGCCTTGATTGTAATATTTCTAACTTCTGTTTGGGGGTTAAGGTTATGCAATGCCTGTTTTCCTCAGAGTAAACGCCCACTTTCCATAAAACTGACACTCTAACTACGAATTGCAGGCATTTTCCTTTCAGAGTTGTACCTAATATTCTAGTTAGTAACTCTCTGCATTTGCTTACAGCTCCTTGTCCTAGGTAAAATTAGTTGAGCATTTAGAATTCAGATTCATATTTTCCCTAAAATTTATTAAACGGAGAAATGAAAAGGGCAAATAAAATTCATATGTTTGGGAAGGCATTTGTTACGTTTTTATTGCCTTCATACTTCCTCACGTCAGTGTAAGTAACTATTGAAATGCAAAAAAAGTAACTTTGGGTGTGGATTTCTTTATTTGATTAAAAAACTAAGTAATAATGAGAAAACCCTTTCTAGAAATTGGAAGGTATGTTGTAATGGAAATAAATAAAAAGGAATACTATTTAAACAGTTGATAGTGTAAGCTAAAAACTAACAAACTCTTGCTCCAGCTGAGTAAGCTGTTTGATTCAGCTGGTGTTCCGGAAGCTGTCGATCGGACCAAACGAAGCTGGATGAAAACTACCAGGATGTAAATGGGCAGGTGTATAACTATACGGGTGCCATGAAGGTGCCAAGAAGCAGTGCGATCGTTACAATTGGGTCATCCATTGGGAGTCTGGGATAGCAACCCAATCAAACAACAAATGTCACCGAACGATCTGAAATTGATTAAGCAGGAGGTGGAGCGCATTAAAGAGGCTCAGGATACCTTCAAATGTGTTAAAACCAACCGCTGCTGCTGCAACAAAAGTCACTGGTTCCCAGGAATCAAGAGAAGAGAACTAGCTCAGCGGATGATGGCATTGGGCTGTCAGTGCTTTATTTCGAGGTGACACTGGGGCACCAATTACAAAGCTTGCAAAAGTGACAAAATGGACGTCCTCCAAAAAAGCAAATCAGTAATGCCACACAGCCTAAAAATGTCAAGTATCCCCTGTTTTGAGAATGGTGTTGGGTTAGCAAACAAAAATGAACCTCTGTCAGGAAATACAATAGTCAGGCTTTGACAGGCATTTGAAACTTAATGCATTGGTGTGGTGCACATTTTTTCTCTGCTGTCAAAAAATCATAGTTGGAACCCATCCATCATAAGCTATGCCAACTAAACGCCTGACACACTAGAGTACAAGCTTCTTCAGCTTCGGAAATATTAGAAAAGAAATATTCTTAAGGTAGTCAAGACCCGTGGACACTGGTTTGCTGCATATGAAGCTACCGCCAACCGACGTTTCCTGGTTTGCGATGATGGGTGATAATAAAAGAGTACAGAGCTAGACCAATTTGATTCTGTCCGAACCGGAAGTTCCGCGAAGTTTGAAAAGTTGGCTGAACTTCTCACTGCGATGGCGATCAATCTTCGTGAAGTACAATGAAATTAGAACCTTGGAAAGGGGATCACTTTAGAAAAAGTGCAGATGAAGATCGTTGAACCCATGCCCACTTCCTAAATATGTTGGATATTTAAAAAAAGCAAGCTTATAAACATGTAGTCCTTGCCAAAATGGCTGATCAACAAAGTGGACTCCTGTGCTCAAGGTTCATGGCGATAGAAGTCGTGATATGATAGGAAAATGCTAAGTGCAACCGACTGTTTGCGCAGCTACCATGGAACTTCAATCCGATTCTGACCTTCTTTTTCTTTTTTTCTTTTTTTTTAAAAAAAGCAGTCCATGAATCAATCATCAAATCTGTGAAACACGGCATCCAGTCAGTCCAATGTCACTGATTAAGAACTTATGATTGCAATAATGGGGTCCGAAGGCATTTTCAACTCAAACCCTCTCAAATTCCGGTCAGGCAACTCAGAAGTATAACTCTCACTTTTATCTCTGGTCTAGATCGAATTTCATCCAAAAAAAGACAGAAATGACTGTATGCAAAAAGGGCTGCTACGTATCAGTGGCGAATCAAAGTAATGGCAGCAGGAAGAAAAATAAAACAAAACCGTCTTGGTCGTGGGTCCCTAGTCACCATAAAGTACCTACCTTCTTAGCAAAGTTAAGTGAAACTTATCGCAACGAAGATGGCAATGCACGTTCTTTCAAACTATTCATGAACCGTAAAGAGTACGCTCAAACACTAATTAAGATTTGCTCCAATTTTTTTTTTTTCATTTCAAAAGAAGAAATAATGACGGCAAAGAAAGAACAAAAGGAATATGAGGCCTATTTTCGTTAAGAAAAATGTTTAGAGGTCACTTGACCTAGCAAAAACTATTCAGTTTTCAAGAATTTTTACTCCAATTACAATGTTTCCCACATACATTACATTGTTTGACAATTGCAGCCTAAATCAAAAGATTTGAAACTAATCGTAGGACTAACTTCCATAGACCCCCCGAAAGTAATTCTAATTTTACCAAACAAATCGTCACTAAAATTGTATGTTTAGCTACAAACAAACAAAATTATAAACATTGGTAATAACAAAGAGTGTAATTGCAAACAGTCTCTAATTTTTTTGACGAGCACAATAAAACTTTCTCTTAAGCACTGATATAAGGTCACTATGATCTTAGCATTTTATCTCTTGCACAGACAACAGAACAAAATTGAAGTTATAATAAATGATATCATCAGGCAAAACAGCACTTACGTCGGCAGCTGCTTTCAAAACTTCATTTTTCAAAGGTCTTTCAGTCCATATTGCATTGGTTCGCTAGAACAAAATAGTAAGAGTAGGTTAAGGCATATTCTTTATTAAATCACTTCAAAGTTACACCAATAAAATATATAAATAAATTGATAAACAATTGGGTAAGAGATAAATAAAATACTACTACGTCAGTACAACTTCTTAATATCAGTTCGATTAGGTTTCAATGACTTTAGCAATCGGATGGTACAATTGCAACTGTCCTGAACATACCACCCTCCTCGTCAATATCTTTGGCCCCTCTGGTAGTGTTTCATTCTCAATCTCTTTTCTACATATCAGTGCGTCCCTTTAAATTAGTCCAAAGTGACAAATATGCGCAAAGTTTAATGGACTGGAAAGTAAGTAAACAGGAAATTAACACTTCAATTGAACCAAAGCAAACAAACGTTCAAGACAGTACAATGTTAGTACTTATAATCACCATGAACGCCATTAGGCTACTGCCTAATGGCTCTCGAAGAATCTCTAGATTTGCTGCCTGATTTATGCCAATTACGTGAACAAATGGCAAACTGTTCCATCCATTTCCACAAAACCTGCATGGATCCAAATCAGTCCCAGTTTATTTTTTTGAAAAGTAAACTGTTCTGCTGTTTCTCCCTAAAAGAGAAACTACTTTTCTTTGATAATTTCATTGGTTCCTAATCGTAACAAGATATTCTAATTACTTACTTTGTTGTAGTTCCCCAAAAGGTCAGAAAACTGTGTTCTGTCTGGCATGTATTCATTTAATGATGAGATCAGGCCTCCAAGGCGACTAAAATAACAAACAACAATTTAAAACAGCATGTTTTACGTTCTCTATATACAAATATTTATATATTCTCTATATACATATATTTATATATTATATATATATTATATATATATACATACAATGTACATATATTGGTTTTCAAACCAAAAACGTTAAAATATCAACTAAATAGACAAGTGAATCCTTATTTTTCAGCCAGGGGCGTATATTGGAAATTGCCAAAATCTAATAACTTACTCTGGCAAAGCACCTCTTGTCTGCCTATAAACAATAATATCCGCAACCTACAAAAGAAAGACACAGAAAGAAATGTGATAGAAAATAACAAATATCGATCAATGCAGGTTACACTTGAAAAACATATACCCTGGATTACAGGGCTTAATATCAAATGTACCGTAAAATGATAAAAAGTAGCATACCAGTTAAAAACTTTTTCTTTTCCGTTATAAAACCAACTGCTTAACAGAATACAACAATACAAGAAATATTTTACCATTCTTCCTTCGTGTCTCTGAAAACATTGCTCTACATCTCCTAACAACTATAAACCTTTAATACCTGAGTTTTTCCCTGCAATCATTCAGAGAAAACCGTGCCACCAATAAAGTGGATGTTGAAGTTAAGCACATGAAATTTAATAATAGAATATCCATGGGGTCTTGGTGGTGTACACACAATTTCATACTGATAAACTAGAACGATTAACGGAGTAGGGTTCTTCACCGTGAAAATTTGTCACGTATGGAAATAGGTAATAGTCGGGTTCTGGTAAAGAAAATCGATATCAACTTCGAGGAATGAAGAACATACTCTTCATTTTAGATCAAGTCCATTTTTCACGTAACTTGGCGATGGCAGGGTTGTTTTGCGGGGAGGTTTTCAAATTTTGCAAGCCTTGATAATTCTGTGGTATTTTCATGCCAAAATCTCCCTTTAAAATATATTCATCCGCGGCCCTAAATAAGGTACCCCAAGGTAAAAGGATCTTTTTGAGCTTGATTTCAAATGGCGATGTTATACGGACAGCTAGGGCCTGATTGCCTCTAAGTAATATCAAAATCTTGTTTTGATATAAACATAATCGTCTCTTTAACCAAGGTATTTCAAATTAGACGAACCAGAAAAACGCTGGTATGCTGATTCCGACAACTGATGTTATACGACAGTGTTTACGGATCGTTTGCATTATTTGTAATTTAACCCTTTTTTGAATAAACATACAAAGTCCAATTCCCTCAAAGTCATGTCTCACTACTTCAAACCTGACCAATACCAGTTACGTACCAGGACGAATAACCACAGTAAGTACGTTAAAAAAGGAAGATGGAGAGGAAGAAAGAAAGAAAGAAAAAAGAAAGAAAGAAAGAAAAAAAAGAAAGAAAGAAAGAAAAACAGAAACAAGAAAAAAAGGAAAGAAGCTAACCTCTACCAATAAATTTCAAAATGTTTTTACAGACTTTAACAGTATCAGATGCTGATATATTTTGTATTTGTCTAACATGATATAGAGTTTCACGTTCTGACCTGTTGAATTTAACTTCAGAAGTCAATAGGTGCAACCCTAAAAGAGGCATCTAACTTCGAAAATGCGAATGATAAAAAAATGATCAAAACACTTAGGGAATTCATGAAACTAAAAGCCATGGTAACAGTTTTGCATGAAAAGTTTCTCTTCAACATTTTCTAAAACATTTTATGTAAAATAAGACTTTCCCATAAAATTGTAGATAAAGGTCGCCGCTTTAGTCGTGCACAACCATTTTTAGCGTAAACACTTAAAAATTATACAGGCTTACCAAATCTGACAATCTGGCAAACCTCATTGTGGCAAAATCCACATCATCCAAAAACACTTTACATAGAAACGAGGCTTTGCGGTCGTATTCTGATGATCTTTTAGTATCAACATATATAAATTGTTGGTAAATACAACCCAAAACACGTGTACATAACCTATAAATTAACTAAGTTACCAAATCCAGCACATGTCACACCACCATTGGCCCATTACCATTCATTACGAATACACTGGCACGACACTGTACATCCGTATGTTAAAAACAAACACATGGTGACTGCCAACTCAACAATAAAATAACAATATAATAATGATTATATCATCATGATAATGATGACAATAAACAAATAATTATTAATGCTACGTGCCAAAATCAAGATATCATCATCTTTAAAATTTACAAAAAACCTACTTACTTGAGTATCAAAAACATTCCCCAGAACAATATCACTTGTGTGAAATAAGTAGTCACTTAGACGCCTGCAATCATGTATAACCTATTGAAATATGAAATTTATTGTCAGTAAATAAAACGATCTTCTAAAACACATTCTAACCTTAAGAAAGAGAGAGAGAAGAAAATGCAAAGGCTAGAAAGGGAGGGAGGGAGAGGGAGGGAGAGGAGAGAGGAGAGGGAGGGAGAGGAGAGAGAGAGAGGGAGAGAGAGAAGGAGAGGGAAAGAGAGAGGGGAGAAAGAAAGAGAGAGGGGGGAAGAAAGAGGGGGGAGGGAGAGGGGAGACGTCAGGCAAACAGTGTGGCAGAGTAGAAGCAAAGAATGATCACTAATGGACCAATTAGTCTACAGAGGCGCTGTTCTTAGAAAAAAAAAATGTCTTTCTTTCCTCAGGATTCCTTCTTTCAGCCACAACCATTGGTCATTCTCTGTCATATTCCCGATTCTTCAGAGGAACTGGCTATGCATCATTTTCTCTTTCAACTGGTTTTCTCTTCTTGTCTGTTCGGCCTCTTAAACTCATTCCCTGTTTCCGGATCCTCTTCCTTATCATCATTATTATTATTCCTACTATTATGCCTGCAACCACGTATAACCTATTGAAATATGAAATCTATTGTCAGTAAATAAAAAGATATTCTAAAACACATTCTAACCTTAAGAAAGAGAGAGAGAAGAAAGTGCAAAGGCTAGAAAGAGAGGGAGGGAGAGGAGAGAGGAGAGGGAGGGAGAGGAGAGAGGAGAAAGGGGGGGAGGGAGAGGGAGGAGAGAGAGGAGAGGGAAAGAGAGAGGGAGTGAGAGGGGGGAAGAAAGAGAGAGAGGGGAGTCCGAGAATTCCAGTGCATGTATGTTGCGGCGATGTTACGACTTTTGATGTATTCTGTCTTCGCTAATTTGGGGTACCCAGCTAAAATATGGTCGATACTCTCGTCGTACTTGTCACATAATCGGCAGAGTGGTTTTCTTCCGCCTTTGATGATTCTATGATGATACAATAGGGTGACTAAACTTTGGTCTTGAGATGCAATTACAAAGCCGCTTTCTGACCTGTCTCTTTCAGCCAGTCGCTCGTTCGCTTACAGTTAACATTAGCTTCTTTGATTCTTGATGGATAGTGCCCGCGCATAGCTTTACTTTCCCATTTCCTCATAATTGTGTCTTGGGCTTTGGTTTTCGAATGTTGTTTCACTTTCTTGGCGAGCTTTGCTACTGACTCGTTCTTTTCTGCAATCTCATTCACATTCAGTTCTTGTTTGAATTTGGCGACAAAACCCTTTATCGAGTAAGACTGCTTTCTATCTTCGTGTTGGTTAACTAAATTCAGGAATGGATCAATAGATATTTCTATTTATGTTGCCAGGCCAATTGTTGTTATCTTATAAGTTGTTTCACTCTAGACCAATCCTCTGCTACCAGATGATCTTGACACCGAATGTGTGTCAAGATCTGACTTTGGACGATGCATTCGTTCTTTCTCGGCTTTCTCGTTTTTCTGTCCAGATTCTTGATATCTTCAGCTCTTCAGATGGCAATATTGAAAGCTGTAAGATACTTTTGGTATGTCTACGGTGTTAATCGCTTCAATCTTGTTGATGGCATTCAATTCACTTTTAAGGATCACTCAATGTCATGCAATACTCTTTTCGGATCTTTTCCTTCATCTTCGAGTCTTGAATTTCATCAGCTTTATTTATTCCAAAGTATTTATAAGTTCTTTCTTGGTGCAACTCCTTATCGGTGGTATTGAGAACGATGTTAGATGTTAGATGATGAAGGTTGCTTTCGCACATTTGTCCAGTCCAAATTTCACCTTTATATCACTAAATGTTTTCACGATGTCTAGCACTTTCTTGAGTTATTCATCATTCATAGCGTATGCCTTCAGCTCATCCACGTAAAAAAGGTAGTTGATTTTTCTATTGTTTATCCCCTACCCATGCTTTGTGTTGTTCAACACCGTGCTCAAGGATGCTAGAACAAGATAAAAAAAACGGCGATGGGGAATCTCCTTCAAGTATGCCACTATTGGTGTCAATTCTTCCCAATTTCATGGTTCCGTTGTTGTGGTTGAGATGGAGGGTTGTTTTCCATTTCTTCATACTTGCACTTACGAAACTGACTACTGTTGGGTTTATTTTGAACATCTTCTGGCATTTAATAATCCATGAGTGTGATATACTATCGAATGCTTTCTTGTAATCAATCCAAGCTGATGATAAGTTTCTTTTATTTCTCTTGCAGTTTTCTGGGATCATCTTATTTATCAGTAGTTGGTCTTTATATCCGTATCTTTCTTTTTTTTCTGCTGATAACAGCCCATTCTCTTTATGAAATGTATACGTTCTTTCAATAAAGATGGATTTTAAGATTTTGTACATTGTTGGCAAGCAAGTAATTGGACGATAATTCTTTTGATTTTTGCTTTCTTCGGTTTTAGGAAGTCGATAAGATAAACCTTCTGTCTGCCAATCGAGTGCTTTTTCAGGATGTTTTAGGATGTCATTTTGGGCTTTGGTTAGTTCGTCATGTACGCTGGTGAGGCTCTTGAGCCAAAAATTGGTTATTCCATCGTTTCCTGGTGCAGTTCTAAGATTTCATAACTGCAAGTACAGCTTCTTCTTTTGTTCTTCTTGATTTTAGAACATTTTTCTTGATCTTTGATCCATAGGGCTTCGCTATTATGGGTTTTGATGTCCTCCAAAATTTTACTCCAAAAGTCTTCAACGTTTTACATTTCCGGTGATTCACTGACCTCGATTGACTTCTTTCCAAGTTCACGGTAAAATCTCTTAGTGTCTTGTTTAAAGGTCTTCTTTCGCCTGTAAAATTTGATTCGTTTTTCAAATCCACGTATTCTCTTGACCTTTGCTGTTTAATAATTTCTTTTACTTTAGTAAGATTTTGGTTTCTTTGCAAGTTGTATTTCCTTTCTGTATTTCTGATCTTACGTTCCTTCACTCGGGAGTCTTTTTCTAATTCGGAGAGGATGGATAGTTCCTTTCTTTTTGTTTCAATATCTTTCTCAGCCTTCACTTTCCAGGCAGGTGCTTTTCTCTTCCTGTTGGTAGTCGTCTTTCAAAGTTCGAGAACAAGTTCATTTGGGATGACAGCTGCAGCTGCATAAATTAGGAGGGTCGCATACTCCTGGTAGTAAGTTATTCTTTGTGCTGGTTTAATATTCTATTTAAAGCTTCTCTTTCATGCATATCTGTATTACTTACTTTCCCTATTGCGTTAAGAATTTCATTTTAATGAGCTCTGTTTGATGGTATTAATTCTCACTTAATATTAATTGTTTAGCTTCAATATTAACATTATCTAGAATATTGTCTTGTTCTGTCTCCTCTATCACAACTCTCCTATTTCCTTAGCCATGGCTCTCTCTTAAATCACCCTCAAGTTTCTCGTTCAACAAGATCTAAATGAGAATTTACATCATATTTAACTTGATCAATGACCCTTTCAGCCTCTATCGTTGAGCAGAATATCACGTCTAACATTTGCTAATTTGTATGTGTCAATAATTGGTTGGGGGTTAAGGTTTAGGCCTCTTTCAATAGAAAATGTTTGATCAGTGCATCCAGTTTCAGAAGGTTTCTCCTGTGCCATGTAACATGAGTATATTACTTCTGTATACTCTTCCCGTATCCATATTTGTGTTTTTTCTGGATTTTGTTTTGGTGGTGGAATATCTGGAGGATTCAAGCTAGGTACAACCTGATCTAAATTGTCAGCCAGATCAGTAGAGGAAGAGTTTGAACCGCTAGCATAGTTTTCCACGTTAGGCTGGTTCATTCCTGGAGAACGGGCTCTTTCTTGACGCGTCTGGCGATGTAGTGCCGCTTGTTTTAGTATTTATTCCATATTTGGGGTCCATTTTATCCTTACTGGCAAGGGTTCTGGACAGAAAATCCCGCTGGATACCAACCCGGTACTTTCAATGTCTCGCGGTAGGCCAACAGATGTTACACCGCGCCAAAGAGTGACCTGGCGGTAGTTTTGGAAAAACGTAACCCCGATTGCTTAGGTCAAAACTCCACAATCGGAAACTCTATAACCGAAAACTACATAGCCCGAGACTACATAACCGGAAACTCCACAACCGGAAAATCCACAACCGAATGTAGTTTAATGTCAAACTGAGGACAATAATTACAATTATTTTTTTTAATAATATTATTATTTTTATATTACTATTATTATTATATTATTACTATTATTTATTTATTATGTTTAATATGTCGCACACTGTCTTTGCCAGTGGTAATAATGGCTTGAACCTGGTGCCAAAAAGACTCCTTAAATTTCAAGCACATTGCGGAGGCTCCTTGCAGAGTAGATGATGACTTTTTGTACTTCAACAATTCAACTCAATTTCTAATTCACTACTATTTTTATCATCATAATTATTGACGTGAGTTAACACAGCCTTTTGATATTATGTAACAGGTCAATTTGTGGAACATCAGGCTGAAAAACGCACCCTTAGATATTCGGCATGTACTTTAGAGTTGTCGCAGTTCCCAATTTTTACGCCTTTTCTCGCATTTCATAGTAGATGTTACGGCCTACAAGATCAAGACTGTAGAAGAACCCCTTTGAAATAGTGCTCAGTTATTATTTTTATTATCTTTACCTTTCTGCATTTCCAAATTTTCTTTAACTATTATTACAGATACCACGTTTTGAATCACTCCCGGGTCAATGAGCATCCAACACCGATAACCTTGTTCTCCAGCACTACTGTAACTGGTTTTGAGTCTTCTACCACCTTATCTGTTTGGATATTTATATCCCAGAACATTCCTGCTATTTCCATCATCACCTCTAATCTATGCTCATACTATTTGTCGTTGTGTTCATGGTTAAAGTCGCTGCATATTTCCCAATGCATTACCTTGGCTACTGGGTCATGTCTGCAATGGTTATATTTTTACATTCAAAAACTGTGCTACCGTTTTTTCCCGTTCTCCACAAATTCTACGGTGGGAAGAGGTGGCTTTTTAATCAATATCATATCTAATCGCCCCCGTTCTGATCTCCTGCTCTTGTGCTGAGATCAGTGCCTTCGATAGATTAGCAGTTTCAACCTGATTATCACTGAGTTTTTTCACACAAAAATAACTTTCAGTGGACTTTTCTTGAAGTTCCAGTGACATAAAAAGCCTCCTTGGAGCTTAAAGACTTTCCTTGTGATCCTGACTGTGTTAAAAAACGAGGTGGTCTGCATGGTTTTAATCTTCGGTTAGAATTCTAATTTGGTTTACTCTGAACCTCAGAAAATTTGTTCGGAGTGATTGCTCTTACGCACTACAAATTAATGCTTTGGTTGTACCTTTTAAATCCCCTTTATATAACCATGACCAGGTTCTATCCCAATCTGTTGCATCATTCTCATTTAAAAACTGTCCATGCAGTCGTTTGTCGTTCCACTCTGCAAATAGCTTATTTTTTTGTTCTCTTTTGAAGGATTTTGGTTCTACACTGTCGTCTGTGTTCAAACGACCATGCAATTTTACCATCTGTAACATCTCCTCTGTGCTATTTTGTACATACCAAGCCAGACTGTTTTCCTCCAACCTAACGCAACCTTTAACACTGATCAACCCTCTATCACCTTTTTTCCTTTTAACATGCAATAAGTGCTTTATTCATGGTCATCAACTTTGTCGTCCTTCTATCAATTTCCCTCAGATTGTCCTTTCTTCTATTGAATACAAAGGATGAGTACAAAAGCCGCGAATTAGTCATAAAAATTTAACTTGTCAACAAGGTCCCCCAAGGGAGGTTTCTCAATGATCATAGTTTATTCAAAAAGATTGAAGATTTGAATTTACTTGTTGTATTTACTTATTGTATTCAGCAGTTTTACTGTTTTTGTATTTTTACCTTGTAGCCTGAAGATGAAGTATTACCTTCATAATATATTGCAAAATTAATGGAGTGACATTGTTGGCTTGATTATATATCAATTGTACAAAAATTGCACAATGTTTTTACCAAACAAATTTTCTATTAGGGATGATTCAAAAAGTACGTAACGGTAAGGGGGTGGGGGGTCTGTCTTTTTCGTGACTAACCGTCACAAAAAATTCGAGGGGTAGGGGGGTGTCAAGCTGACTACGTTACGTAACATCAAAAAAAATTAAAAAGCACGGTTTTTAACATTTATTTATATAATATTGATAGACAGGGTGAATCATTACATTATATCGTAATAACATCTACGAGAAATCACTCTAAATTGAATAGAAAAGAAGAGAAACTGGTGCGAACTCTCATAGTCAAGACACTAGATCAGTTAACAGAAGCGTTGAATCGCGAAGGGTTCGAGTTGAAACGCTCTTCTGTGTATCTTCATTTGTTGCCCCGAAACCATAGAACAATTGAAGGGAAAAGGCACGTAAACACTGCGCCTGTTAAACTTTACAAAGCTCAAAATTCAAAGCATACTTCGCATCCATCGAAGAAATTTGCTCAGGAGACAATAAGATCACTAGAAGAGCTAGCTGCAATTTTGGGTCCTGCAGAGGTGACATTTCATTCACAGGACGATAAAGCAAAAGTCCCTATTGGACTAACTGCTGCAAACAAGCAAGCACCCATGGTCATGCACATGGAGTACCAAG
>RDPX01000020.1:4081107-4101160 GCA_003991215.1 Morbakka virulenta
AAGCAAGATGTGATTAAAAGGCGAGTGTGTTCCAAGTGTGGTTTATACTTTTCGTCCCTTAAAGCAAAGTCAATTCATGGAGGTATTTGCAGAATAAACGAGGGGCCTACTCAAAATGAAACCGAGCGAGTGCGACCATTACGAATTGCTGCCCGTCGGCAACGGGAACTGTTGTGTGTAATGGCCTTTCAAGAAATGGAGTGGGTTGCGATGGATGACATTGATACTGAAGCTCTTGAAATTCAGAAAATGTGGATGAGGCAGAAAATGACTTTGGTACTCCAATAATTGACACCGATATAGAGCCAATCTGGTCTGACGCAACTGAAGACTGAGTTTTTTGGTACTTTTTTTCCGTTTTATTTACTGATCTGACCTGTTGAACTTGGTTGCATTGTTTTGTTCTAGTTTATTTGTTTAATATTAAGCAAAAGTTATATTGTTGTGTTAAAAGCGTGCCATTAATGATCCATTTAATTTCAGCATTTGGGAGTTCTATACTATCACATTCAACAATTTTCCCCCTCTTCAATACTATCACATCAAAATTTCGAATTCCAAATTCCATCCCAATATCTGTACTGAAAGCATGGTCAGTCTGGACAAGTGAATTAATCTGTTCTTCGTTCTTACCGTAGATTTTAAGGTAATCCATGAAGAGCAGGTGATTTACACTAAATTATTTCTTTCCCCAGTCAAAACCTACCTTCACTTCCCTTAGAACCAACGACATTAGGATCATACTTAACACAAAGAGTAATGGCGATAACCTGTACCCTTGAAAGATACCTCTGTTGATTTTTACATCCCCGAGATTTTCTCCATTCGACGATGATAGTTTCCACTAGCTCATGCTTTTTCTAAAAACTTTCTCACATCCTCTACAATACCAAACATTTCAATACACTCAATAATCCAGCTATGGGGTACAAAATCATAAGCTTTCTTATACTCCACCCACGCCATAGCCTAATTTGTGTGTCCTTTTTTTTCCCTGCAATCTTTAAAGACCGTTTTGTCTATCAACAATTGGTCTTTCGTCCCTCTCCTCCTGCGTCTACAACCTCTTTGATCTTCCAGGAACAGGTCTTCCTCATCAAGATTTTACACATTTCTTCAGCTAGCACGCCGGTCAACAATTCCCACATTAGCGGTAGACAAGTAATTAGGCGATAATTGTCCACTCCATTACCTTTTGATGGGTCTTTCTGACATAAAACCGTACTAGCATAGGTCATTCACCCATGCAAATCACAAACTCCCATAACAATCTCATTCAATAGCTCAGCTATTTTTTCATAACGGTTTGTAGGACTTTTAATCAAGAATAACTGGATATCATCTGCTCCTGGAGCTTTCCAGTTTGGCATTTTTTTAGTTGCTTTTTTACTTTGTCTACAGTTATAGTCAATTCGTCTTGCAGTTGTTGTTCTTCATTCATATCTTCCTTTAAATCATTTAGCCGATGGGCTCCCTTGTTATGTAGTCGTTTAACTCTCCAATTATCACCCAAGAACTTTCTTCTTTCCTCAGAATCTGGTACATCTGTTGACCTGGAACCACCTCCACTCAACTCTGTGTATATTTTTTTCTGATCAACATTAAAGATCCTATTCTGTCTGAATTGTGTTATTCTTTGTTCGTATCCTTTGATCTTGGCACGTTTTGCAAGAACCCTTTGTTTTGAGTTCTGCAATAACGGTCTTAATTCCTTTGCTTTTCACCATATACTTTTCTTTTAGATCCTAAAATTTTCGCTATTTATTTGGTCCTAGCTCCCCTTTCGACTGTCTATCAAGCATGTTAATATCATGCTTTAGTATTTTAATGTCTCCGATTCTACGCTTCAACTTTGGTTCCTTATTTTGCCTAGGTTGAAATTTCTTTAATCCCATCTGCTCAGCAACCCACTCACCTACATCATTAATCAGATTATTCGTTTCCATGATGTTTTTAGTTCTTACAAACCCGATTGCTGAATTCACCCTCTCAGTTTGAAGTACTAAAGTTTTCCTATCAGCCTTTTAGAAAGAATGTCTTCGCTTGTTCGCTTTTCTTCAATGATTTTCTTCAATTCATCAACAACTTCCTTTAGCTCTTCATTCATAACACCATCATTTGTTGCCACATCACATGCACCTTCTATGTTCGCTGCCATATTTCCTTGTTCATAGCTATTCTCGTCAACTTCATTAGTCAGCCTTTCATATAAATTAGCTTCCTCTATTACATTAACCTCCACTTGGGATTCTTCTTCTACTTTTCTCCTTATCATTTATAGTTCTAATTCAGACAGCCACCCATTCGTTCTAATTGCTCTTGCTTGATCACATACAGGTTGCTCCGTTAGCTCGACCATACCCCTACCTCTACTCCCTCTAAACATTCTTTGCCTGTAACCTCTAATAGGTTACCCATTTTCATCAAACGGTTTACTCCTAAAAAAGCATTCCATAACTACTTTGTTCATCTCTTTACTCCACCTCATTCTAACACTCGCAGGGTAACGATCGGCTCCCCGCTGCAGTGCCGGAGAACACCTGCCAGGCGAGGTACCTTCACTTACAGTTCCGGTTCCATTAACACCGTTACTTTCATTAATCTGATTTCGCATTTTAACACTCATTAGAGAATTAGTGGATTTTGGGTTGGACAACCACCAGTATTTTTATTGAGGCAATAACTCCAGGATTGCTACCGACCAAAACTTAAGATCCAATCCTGACTAAGAGATACAGCTATATCCCGCCAGATGTCAACCTGAAATTTACAATTGCGGCTGGTTTATTGTTCTGAGTTTTCCTTCTCAGTTAAGACAGACTTAATCCTGCCGGGTGTCACCCTGGCAGCTCGGGGTAGGCTAACAGATGCTACACTTTGCCCAAGGGTGACCTGGAAATAGTTGTGACAAAGGGTAGCCTCATTCGCCCAAGTCGAAACTCCACAACCGGATCCAGTTTAATGTCAATATCATTACTATTATTATTATTATCATCACCATTATTAATATTATCTCTGCTTCTTCGAATTATGCCAACATTAATCCCAATCCGGATCTTGGGCTCCAAATTATAACCAGTTATTGTTCATTCGAACGACAATATTAATCTACGGATATGGCCTGATCTTAGAAGGGTAATCTTTTGTAGTTCCGCTACGTTACATTCGTTTCCTAGAAAACAAAACAGAAGAACTGCAAAAGACTCTTATCTTGCAGTCTGCCGGGATACTACGGAAACTTCCTGAAAAATTTAAAAGTCTAACTGTAAGGAGATATTGTACAAAGTGTGACAATACAATAAACCTAGTAATAATAACAATGTACGGTGGTACGAAAATTGCCGAGAAATCCAGTTAATTAACATACCTTCAAAATAGTGGTGGACTCCAGTATGGGTTTCAAGAGCCTTTCATTCAGGCAAGTCTGTCCCAGCTGAAGTACATCAAAAATGTACACTTTGTAAACACATCCAAATACTAGCAAAGAAAGGCTGCCAGATCTCCCCAAATTTGTGCCCTCTGCTGCAACTCCAACAACCCGGTGCTTTTTAATAGTGGAAAGCTATTAAGTCGGAAATGGTTAATAAATTAGAAAAATATAAGCATCCAAATACGTTTTAATTAAAACCTATGGCTCTTATAAGAAAAAACTGCCTAAAATAGGAAAACATACTGTATACTCTTCAACAGACAGCCTAATCCTGATGAGTACCAGCTGAAAAGCTTTTGACTAAAACGAATGTAATCTTAATTGTAAGTTTTTAATCATTACCAGTCACAATTTGCTTGATAATTACATACAAAATACCAGCCAATATTAAGCTGAGTAATAATTCGCATCAATGACATTCTGAAGAAGGTCTCAACAAAGCATCTACACAAAGTGGGGTGATTAACAATTTTGACAGGCTGACCAGCTATTCCATATCCTAAATACAAACACACTTCCGTCTTGTGGAAGTAGTATCAGTTAAGATAAGGAAGGCAGATCTTTAATCGTGCAGCTGTTGAGACCGTTTACAGAATTCAAAATATTTCTAGGAGATGTTGTGTTTAGTAAATAACATGTTGGCATTTATACATGGTCACTCTGAAGACATTGAGCAGGGAAGACGTTGTATTTCGCTTAATGTATCAGAAGCAGAAATTGCTTTGTTTCTTGTTTCGCAGGTCGAATTTGAGGGTCCAACAAAATGGGTTGGAGCAACTTTATAACTGCGGATACCTTTTCTAACTTCAGGAACCTATAGCTGAAATTTACTTTTTTGTTTGCTATAATTATAAATCAAACCCACTTTTGCTAACAGTCAAGTATCGTTTATATTTGCTACGGCTATTGCGAAGTCAAGGGAAATTTGTTTGTGTATCTTCAATTATAACTATTTGCGTTGCAAAAACCTTCGGATCTGCCATCATGTATGGAAATCAAACTTAATGAAAAGGCGATGAATCAGAGGCACTTAAAAAGATAGGTTCAGTCTAATGGTAAAGAACATAACTTGATGTTTGAGGTACATTTTAAAAATAAAAGAAAGGAGAATTTGGATTGCATTACTAATAATGTAAAAGCAGAAGTAAAACCACCATAGTTGCTGTGCGCAGCGATAGATTTCATCTAAATTGCAAGTATTTAATTACTTTAAGACTTAAAACTGAAGTAAATTTCCTATACTGGAGTCCTAAGGTCAAAACAAAAAGACTTTTTCAATGGGACTGCAAATGGAACAGACATTAAAAATCATTAAACATTCATACCCATTATCGACCCCAACAGCTGTTCCTGGAGTAAACCGTATAAAAATACTTGCATTTGTGTTGGTTACAACTAACATCAAAACACTTACTGCTTCATCAAATTTCTCTCCAAAAGTATCAATTAACTCAAAAGGCGGTATCTTTCCATTTGATTTCTGTTGACAATACTTTTCTTCGTAGTGATCACCTCTCAAATCTATAAAGGAAGGGAGCCAATATTATGTTTTGATTCCAATTTCAATAGTCTGAGAAGCAAGACTTGAAAATCATAAGTGGATAGCCAGACACACAGACGATTGTTTAGATGAATAGGCGAACGGAAGGATAGACAGATGGGTGGATGGGATGGGGTGGGACGAGATGGATGGGATGGGGTGGGACGATGGAGGGGAGGGGTGGGGCGAGATGGATGGAGTGGGGGGGGAGGAGAGGGAGGGGAGGGGGTGGGACGAGAGGGAGGGAGGGGGGGGGGGGGGGTGGGATGAGATGGAATGGGGTGGGATGGGATGGGATGGGATGGGATGGGATGGGATGGGAGGGATGGGATGGGATGAGATGAGATGGGAAGGGGTGCGAAGGGATGGAAAAGATGGGGGGATGTGAGGATGAGAGGATGAGATGGATGAGATGGATGAGGTGGATTGGATGGATTGGATGATAGGTAGATGGAGAGATTAAATGGATAGAGCTGAGATAAAGCTGTTGACATCAAGAAAACGAATCACACCTGGAAAAAGCCTGACAGCCTGTGCTCGGAACAGGGTGAAAGGTGGTAATAATTATGCATATTTACAAAATAATTTCATTACATTGTCAATAAACTCACAATTAGCATTAAAATATTTCTCTTGCACTATTTGATCCCAAATATTGTCCGACTAAAGTTTTTTCTTAACTCTAACTCACTGTATTCTGAGGAATCAGATATTCAAAAAAAAAATTACCATACAATGTACTGCAGATTATTAGACAATCCTGGCTAGCAATCTTTTTAGATTACTACACAATCCTGATAGGCAATGTTCTTCGATTACTGCAGAACCCTTCTAAGTTGTATTCTTAAATTACTGCACAGTCCTTGTGGGCACTACTCGTGTGTGGATACAACTTCTCCTATTCATAAATGTGTCTCGCATTTCAAATGCCTTTAATAAATAAAAACAAACATAAATATAGGATTTCAAAATAACATATTATGTACATACAAGTATAGGGATCATTAAATGGTTGCTCAGTAACCCTTGGTCCTTCGTCACTAAAATCCCTCTGAGGTTCTCCCTCCTCTAGTTCCTTTGCCGCTGGTTCCCAAAATGATTTTATGTTTTCTTTACATTCTTCATCAGCATCTTCTTCACTTTGACTTCTGCTGATCATATAACAACATTAAATTTACAAAATAAAAACAAAATTATTTTCAAAAAGGTACATTTTCTTTCTATTTGTTTACCTTATTTCCGTATAAAATAAATTCTACTTTAATTAAAAATCAGCCACTGGCCTTACACCAACTAATCCCAGTAACTTTATCTACAGTACGCCTGCAAGAAGAAAACAGTTGAAAATGTCTACATGCTTGTTGTTATGAAAAACGTGCTGTTTATATATTACCAATGGTGGAAATGACATTCCGTGTGGCACATGTAAATATATCCATACATAGACACATATACATACATAGTTGTTCATCCTTTCTAAGAAAAGAGGAAAACTGTTATTTATCATCTGGTCAAAAGGTAGTACGAGTGCGGAGACGGCTGGTGAAGCCTTTCCGCCCCTGAAAGGTTCTCGAGACTGGAGCTGAAGCTGTCAAACTGCTCTGAGGCATACAAAAGAATGGCCAATACACAGGTCTCTTGTACAGGAAGTTTGGTTTTTAGAGTGAGATAACCATCAGACCAAACTCTCTATTCTAATTTGCCAAAAGAACCTGAAGCTTTGCTGATCCTTTTCTCGATTTCAAAATCAAAAGAGCCATCATTTGAGAGACCACTGCACAGGTAAACCAAATGCTTGACAAATTCAAGCCTTTTTTATTAACAAAAATGTCAGGCTCTACAAAAAGCTCATCAGGTAGAGGAGTATACATTAACTTGGTTTTATCAACGCTGATTGTCAAACCAAAATGACTACATACGTCAGCAAAGCGATCCATGACAGACTGCATGTCAGCAGCAGAATGAGCAACAGAATCGCCATCATCAGCATACAGGAGCTCTCTAAGAAAATTTTCACGTACAAGTCTTGGCTTGGAATCTCTTGAAGTTGAACACTTTACCAGTTGATCTAAATCTGAAATAAACTCTTTGTCACACTCATGAAAACCATACCACAGAACTGAAGTCAAATACAGTGAAAATAGAGTAGTGGCAAGAATGTCCCCCTGTTTCACTCCATTGTCAATAGCAATTTCTTCTGATAATTGACCATTAAAATTTACACGAGCTTTCATAGAATGATATAACTGTCTGATTTTATCAACAAATGCAAGTGTGCAACCATATGTGCCAAGCATCTTCCAGAGGACATCACTATTGACAGTATCAAAAACTTTGATTGAGCCTACAAATACTTGACAAAGAGGGAGACTTTGCTCTTTATATTTCTCGACGAGCTGCCTGGCCGAGAAAATCACTATGTCGGCAGTACCACACCCACCACGAAAAGCAGACTGACACTCAGGAATAACCTCCTTGCAAATACACATCTCTAACTGATTCAAGAGCAGTTTCTCAAACACCTTTATAACAACTTCAAGCAATGAAATTCCGCGATGGCTGTCAGAAATTGACCTCTTGCCCTTCTCTTTGTGTAGAGTGACTAAAATGGTATCAATCCAGTCCTGAGCAATTAGATTATTATTCTAAGCAGACATAAGCAGAGGGTGTTCTGACCTGTAAACATTTACACCACCATGAACCAGCAATTCAACTGGAACGCCATCAAGGCCTGGTACTTTGCCTGTTATAATCTGTCCAATGCTTCCAAATAACCTCTGTGAGAGATGGTTCAATATCTAGCTCGGTATTCAAATCTCGATGAGGAACACTATCCACAGCAGTATCATCCACAACAGAAGGGTTGTAAAAGAGATCCTGGAAATACTGAAACCAGCGTCCCGTTATCTAATCAGGGGTATTCAGTAAGGTGGCCCCATCCTTTGTCAAACGTAGTGTGGTCAAGGAATGTCTTGGACCAAAAGCCTGGTGTAACAAGTCATAGAACAATTTCATGTCTTTTCTGTTGAAAGGCAACTGCATTTGTTCAGACAGATCTGATCACCACTTATTCTAAATTTGCCGTAACCTCCGCTGAACACTCCTTTTCACATTAAGATAATTGGCAGCATAATGTAACCTGTTAGAAGATGAAGAGCCGAGACGTTTCTTGCGAGTTCCTTTCTTTTCATTAAGGAGGACATTCACCTAAAGTTATCACAAAACCAGTCCTGATCCTTGGTCACTCTTATTCCCGGAGTCCCAGCCCTCTTCTCAAAGATAATGTCTTTGAATCTTGCCCAATCATGACCTGAGAAATCTGTTTGGTCAAAAGTTAACCTCAAAGTATCTCTGTAAGTGACACACTTTAACTTGGACACATCAATGCGTTTGGGTGCCTTGACCCCCATTGAAGCGAAGGTTACGGCGGAAAGAAATTTTGACTTCAGCCCGAACAATTAGTTGATCTGTGTCACACTCCGTTACACGCATTGTCTTGGCCTTGCAAAAATTCCTTAGGCTACTGCGCCTACAGACTACAAAGTCAAGTAGGTGTCCATGCTTAGACTGAGGATGGAACCAAGTCAACTTGTGCTTCTCCTTTTGGTAAAAGAAGGTGTTGGTAATAACAAGAATGAGTTCAGTGGAGAGCTGCTACAGCAGTACACCATTTGAGTTGATGTTATCAATTTCATGAGGTCCAAAAGGTATCCATGTTTCACTGTCAGAACCAACACGAGCATTGAGTCACAAAGGATGACTACATTTTCACCTTTCGAAATGTTAGTAAGAAGTCTTTTAAGGCCATGATAGAAAGAGGTGATATCTTTTTTCACGACATACAGGTGTTGGTGCATAAAACGAGAGGAGAGTCACGTACCTGTTAACATTAAGAGGGATCCTTAGCTTTATTTTACGCTCATTGCAACCTAGCTGGTAATTGTTTTTTACTTATGTATTCTTCACTGCAGAAATTACACCAGCTTCACGTCTCTCTTTCTCTGATTTGCCAGACCAGAATACGGTGTAATTTGACTTAGGCTTGATCTTCTCCAGCAAAGCGGGTTTCAGGACTCCAAGCTATACCTTCCGAATTCATTAGCTAAGATAGGAGTTTTTGGCTCAGATCTCTTTTCATTGTCTATAAATGCTCTCACATTCCAGCAGCAGCGCTGAAGTGGGAGTCTTTTGATATAAAATCCACCTGTGTTTCTGCTCCTGTAAATAAGGACAGCCGTCAGCCGTAGAAAGCTCACCAGCAGATTAAGACAGCTCTGTTAAGAACACATTTTCTAGTCCCTTCCCTGCTTTGGGTGAGCNGCTATACCTTCCGAATTCATTAGCTAAGATAGGAGTTTTTGGCTCAGATCTCTTTTCGTTGTCTATAAATGCTCTCACATTCCAGCAGCAGCGCTGAAGTGGGAGTCTTTTGATATAAAATCTACCTGTGTTTCTGCTCCTGTAAATAAGGACAGCCGTCAGCCGTAGAAAGCTCACCAGCAGATTAAGACAGCTCTGTTAAGAACACATTTTCTAGTCCCTTCCCTGCTTTGGGTGAGCAGTGCTATCCTGGAAAGGCTTCTTAGTCACGCGAGGCTCCACTAAAATACAGACCTGCCTTGGGTGGTACGAAAAGCGATGTTACGATACACCACATGCCACCCATGTACAGAATTGTGACTACATATTTCCAGCCTGTCAAGCCTACATGCATTGCCACTCCTTCATCGCCAGAGGACTTGCCAACAGATTGGTGTTACGGTCTGAAGGAATATGTGTCAATCTTTTTATAGTGACAGAACCTTGTGCAACAGCAGAGCCACTCTCTCGGTACCAACTGCCTGGTTCTAGCAACAAGCAAGGCCAGATAGATGGCGACATTTCAGGGGTTTTTATCAGAGTATACCTTCCCCTAGGTGAAATACTAACCAAGGCTAACAAACTTCACCAACCCGGATCAAACTGCTTCTAGGGCGCCAGTAACTCGCCTTCGCCACGAGAAGGGCAGAAGCTGTATTTGTTGTCAGGGGTTACTTGAGACGCTGACATTGGGACATTTCATAGCCTACTGATGGATCACATCTAAAGTCACCCCGGCGATAACAACTTTGGAAACATACATACATGGTGATTGCTCCATCTTCACAGATGATTGCCGTCTATGACTTCAGCTGTTGTCAGTAAAATCTCTGTCTTTCCTTGCGTGACCTCGAAGGTGACCCAGCTTCTGATCTTCAATGTTTGAAACATAGGTGACAGATGAAAGATGAAGCTTCCACTGGGTTAATGGTATCACTTTTTGATATTTGGTGTCTGTGTACAGCCACGTGTCTTTTAAGACCTGGCGCTGATTTGCAAATCTTGCCACACATCATACATGACAGATTGTGTGACCTTGGAGGGAGGTTAGAAAGTGGCATTGATCTAGCATGGGACTTCAAATGATTGACAAAGCCAGCTTTTGATAGAAGGATACGATCACATTTGTTACACTTCCAGTTCTTTTTGCCTTCATCGAGGTTGTTCTCCCAGCCTTTGCGCAATCTACGCTTTAGCCGTTGATGCTCAAGGTGACTACTTTCAAACAATGCACAACCTGTCTCCACGTGCCTTTTCCAAGTCGCTCTACCCAAGGCTAGTCTTTCCCAGTTTTTAAGGTCTATTACTAGCTTCTTTAGGTTTTCTTTTGTACCTTCTTCTGGGTTTGTGCTGTGGTCGCTTCCCCAGTCTGGAGTTGCCCATAAAACATTTGCTTAGGGATTGTATCGTCCTCCATACGAACCATATGGCCTACCCAGCGCATATGATTGGCGATGATCATTGACTCGATACTTGTGTATCCAGCTCTGACAAAGACTTCTCTATCAGATGTTTGGCTTTGCCACTAAATATTGAGTATGCGTCCCAAACATTTCTGATGAAAGTGCTTAAGTAGTTTGCGATGTCTTCGATGTACGGTCCATGTCTCACAAGAATACAAAAGAGCTGTGAAGACATAAGCTTTGTACATACAGAGCTTGGATTTAAACGTAATACCGCGATCTGTCCAAACTCGTTTTTCAAGCATTCCAAAGGCAACAAAGGCTTTCTGTATCCTCTGGTGTATTTCTGCATCAAGGGAACCATCTCTTGACAGGGTGCTACCAAGATACACAAAGGTGTCCACCACACCTAATGAATTGCCATAGACAGGGATATCTGGTACAATATATGGTTCACCAGGTGCTGGTGTGTACATCACTTCAGTCTTCTTCGGGCTAATTTTAAAACCAAACATAGTGCATGAGGCGGAAAAACGATCCATAATGAGGTGCATGTTTTCCGCAGAATAAGCAAGAAAGTCAGCGTAAACAGCAAGTAAAAGTTCTCTGATTATACTATGACAGACTTTTGGCTTAAAGTTAAACCTTCTCAAATTGAAAACACTTCCAGTAGTACTAAATTGCAAAAGAACACCTATATCACAGTCATGGAATGCATGTGAAAGCATTACAGCAAAGAATATGGAAAAAAGTGTTGGTGCTGGAATGTCCCCTTGTTTAACACCGTTATCAATCGGAATTTCCTCTGACCTCGTGCAACTGCTTGAACATGTTCACAAAGAGTGGTGAACACCCTACTTTCCCAAGTATTATACACAAAGCATGGCGGCTCACAGTATCTAAAGCTTTCGCTAAATTAACAGTGGTTTGATACAGCGGCATCTGCTATTCAATGCATTTCTCTTGGAGCTGACCTGCAGTAAATATCATATCAATGGTACCTCTGCCATGTCTAAAGCCAATCTGTGATTCAGGAATGGTTGTCGGACAGATATCTTCCATTAGCCTGTTTAACAACAGTCTTAAGAAAACCTTCCCCGCAGCTTCTAGGAGTGTAATACCTCGATAGTGATCACATACACCTTTCTTTTCTTTCCCTTTAAACAGAGACACTAAGATACAATCTATCCAATCCCTGGACACGATTGAATACTGCATTGGTCACATTTTCACTTCCAATCTTTAGAAGTTCAACTGGCAGGCCAACTTGACCAGGTGCATTCAGGCTTTGACAAATTGCATACGTGCGTACGTTACGCACTTCAAAACAAATAAATTCCTTTTTCACGTATAGAAATATTTCGCTCCAAGTCCACACAGGTACAAGGTTTTTCTATTCTTGGTGTACGCCCGGTATAAATAATGAAATGCATTATTGCTTCAAGTACGTCTTCTATTCAAATAATTTTTCTTTCCTTTGCATACATGTACTGACATGCGGCATTAAAATTAAAAAAGCGTCAGTCAATTTTTATTTTGGTATAATTGACCATCAACGGAATGTTTTGTTTGTATCACTTAACAGGTGGTAAAATTAGTAAAACGTTTTTTCTTCTTTTTGTTCGATCGAACATGCCGAATGTTGTTTGAATCACTTAAAATGGTAAAATCAGTAAAACGTTTTTACTTCTTTTTGTTTGATTAAACATCGATGGGACTTTATAGAAAAGATGTCTACGCAAGCAAGTATCTTTAAATTTTTTTGAGGTAAAAAAACAAAGTTAGTGAAGAAAATATAAGTGAAAAAGTGAAAAATATAATTGAGTCTCTCTTGCTTGGTGTGGAGAAAAACTTATCGAATGAAGAACAACGAGAAAACCGTCGCAGAAAACCGTTAACGAACAATGTTAATGATTATGAGATGACAAACGAAAAGATAAAGATGTGGAAGAAGGAGCTTACTTTCTGGAACACGCCTAATGGCGAGGTAAGGAAAATTGTACATGATCTTCGTCCGCAATTAATATTGAAAGCTTTGGTTATTCCTATCGTGGCACAATATTAACACATCTTCCTGAATTTTCTCATTTTATTTAGCCATCACAATGAAAAAACTCTCGTCGTGGTTAGACAATGATGAGATAAATGCCTTTCACGATCGTCGCGTAGTGAAAGCTATCCGACAGCTCAACATTGGATCAAGGCAAGATGGACGAAAGTGAACTGGAAGCGCACGTACATACTGTCTTATCAACAGAGTACGTTTGACGAAATTTCAAGTACAGAAAATAATTTATTCGAGTACGCACACGTACTGCGGCTAATATTCGATTTGTCAAAGCCTCTGCCTTGCCTGTATTGATTTGATTGGGGGCGATTTCTACTTCTTCGCGACTTCGTAGTCGATCCATTCAAAACTTAACAGCATATTGTGGGAGGTTCTGTATGCCATTCATATCCGCTACTGAACGATTATTAAACAAGCCAACAACGTGCTCATGCCAGCGCTGCAGAATATTCTTTGGTTCTTTGATAACGTCCCTGTTGTCTTTTTATTTTAGAGGAACCACGCAAGGTTTTGGAGGGGCAAATACTTCGCGTAATAGACCATAAAACAGCTTCATGTCCTTAGCGTCATAGGCTTTTTGAATTTCTGACGAAATCTGTGACCACCATTCATTATTCATTCTTTTAAGGTAGCGTTGCAAAGCTGCTTTGTGTTCTTTGAAGGCCATCACTGTTTCAGGATGAACTAAGTTGGTATCTTTAAGGACCATTTCATACATCTTTCTTTTACTTTCTACAAGCTGCTTGACTTTGTGGTCATTATCATCAAACCAGTCCTTATGCTTCTTTTTTCTATAGCCAAGAAATTTTGCTCCCACTGAGTACATTTGGTTCTTAAATTTCTCCCACGTTCTATCAAATTCAATCTCATCAAATCTAATTTTCAATGTTTTGCACACATCCAAGTCTTTCAGTTTGGCAAAGTCGATACGCTTTGGAGGTTTCACCCCAATTATCCGAACCATTTTACGCATATACAGATTAAACTTCCTGCGAAGCATTTTATGATCAGTGTCAAATTCCGCACTCCTCATCACACGTACATTACACACATCACAACGGTCACCCCTTCTGGTGATAATAAAGTCGATAATATGGCCATGTTTAGATTTTAGGGTCCACGTAGCCTTGTGCCTAACTTTCTGGTGAAAAAGTGTATTGCCTATGACCAAATTGAGCTTGGAACAGAAATGAAGTAGCTTCAAGCCATTTGAATTCACTTTGCCAATGTCATGGCGACCAAGGGCATCCCAAGTTTCAAAATCACCAACGACTTCCATGTTTTGTCGTCCTGCTAAAATGAACCACCGTTAGCCGCAGGCTGCCAACCAGTGTTGATGTGACAGGCAATGTTTAATGCACCTTTTCAAGCACCTTCATAAGAATTAGGGTGAGCAGTGCTATCCCTAAAACGGGCTGCTCAGTCACAAGAACCTCCACCGGAGTATGCCCCTGTCACAGTAAAACACCACAACGATGTTAAGATAAGATTCCTGTCGCCTATGTGCAGACTTGTGGCTGTGAGACTCCAATTGGTTAAATCTGCACACTTCACCACTCGTCCATCACCATAGGACTTTCAGTAAATAGAATGACAATCTCAATAACAAGTCAAGAGACATCTGTACATTAAGGGATTTAAGTGACAGGCTTGTACAACACCTATACCACTCTCTAAGACTCAGCAGCTATATAATGGGCGACAGGCAATAGCAAGATAGCTAACAAATTGCTTTGTCAGCAGGTTTTAGTATCATGGAGTTTGTATCTCTCCCGGCCACAACAAAGGAGGCGAAATGGCATCCACTTGCTAGAACAGTATAATCCTATGAGAGATACTGTCTGAAATTGTTTCATTACACCTACCTTCACCACGGTTTATAGGAGCACATTCTACCCCCTATGCCATTTGATCCATGGTTGGGGCTTAGGTTGCTGGGCACCAGAGCATACTCCACACGCCGGTGGGTCATGCGTGCCTCAGCTGAGAGGGCCCAAGCTCCTCTGGAGGTTTCTTTCAGGATTACCTCGCCCTTAGCCATTGATTAAAGAACCTAATCCACAAGGCAGTGGAGGTTCAGATTTACGGCGCTGAACACTCGCCGACCACCAGAACCCCGTTAGCGAAGCAGTGCTCACGACGTCCACGTGGAATGATTTGACTGGGAAAAGCTCTGTATTCCGCTAAGACATTTATGTCCTTTTAACACATGTCCACGCCTGTCCTTGGGCACGCATACATAGATACATACATATATACATACATACATACATACATACATACATACATACATACATACGTACATACACATACATACATACATACATACATACATACATACACAAACATATCAATAAATATGCATACCTACAGAACCATGACAAAGAAATAAGCGTTTAAATGAAGTGGAAGTGATCCGTAGCAAAAGAAGGGCTGCAGATAAATAGATGAAGAAATCCAAGTTAAACGTATCATCTCTCAAGACATTAGCTCATATACAGCAGGTGGCATTAATTTTATAGAAATAATAACATTTGTGATTAGGAAGCTTGAGAAATAAAAAGTAAAAAACTCGTACAAACACACACACACAAACTTGGGNGCGTCGACAGTTATGTTGTTATAGCACATATCCACGCCTGTCCTTGGGCACGCATACATAGATACATACATATATACATACATACATACATACATACATACATACATACATACATACATACATACATACATACATACATACATACATACATACATACATACATACATACACACATAAATACATACATACATACACATACATACATACATACATACATACATACATACATACATACATACATACACAAACATATCAATAAATATGCATACCTACAGAACCATGACAAAGAAATAAGCGTTTAAATGAAGTGGAAGTGATCCGTAGCAAAAGAAGGGCTGCAGATAAATAGATGAAGAAATCCAAGTTAAACGTATCATCTCTCAAGACATTAGCTCATATACAGCAGGTGGCATTAATTTTATAGAAATAATAACATTTGTGATTAGGAAGCTTGAGAAATAAAAAGTAAAAAACTCGTACAAACACACACACACAAACTTGGGAGGTTTTTCAGGAAACATAAACAATTTTGACAGAACTATAGACGGTGGTGTTTATGACCAAAAAACTTTTATATCACAAGTCAAGAAAGTTAAAGAACTGAAGATAAAAAGTAATTAAAAGTAAACCAAAGGAAAACTTTCAGAAAAAAGTAATGAGTATAAGGTGAAACAAAACAGAGTCTAAAAATGGGGCGAAAATTAGTTTTAAACATAGTCAACTCATTAAAACTTGCTGAACTTACATTGCATTGTAATTGTGTCAACATTACACAGAGAAGAGCGAATATCTAATGATAAGCAAGGTCAGTCGAACAAGATGTAACTGATGAATCATTAAATTAAAAGGACAAAATTCTTTTCCAATATTCGTCAATATTTGAAAAGAAATAATAAAACGTACTATTAATCTCAAAATGCAGTAAAGAGTCTTGGTTAGATGGTGTTACCAATGAGAATATTAAATCTACGTCTCTTTTACTTCCGCCCTTGTAGGTAACTTTGCACAGCAAGATACTTCTCAGGATAGACTTTCAAAGAATAGTTTATTACTTAGCTTCTACTTACTTATAAGAATAAAAAAGTGATAACTATTTAATCAACTACTTGAGTGTAACATTCTTAACCTTTACTTAATGCAAAAGGGCAAAGAAATCTAAATAAACTCTTGGGGAAAAAAACAAGTTTTCTGACAGAATCCTCTCCTTTGATCATATATTAAATTAATGTGTTAATATCAGTAAAGGAGGAACTGTTCTAGGGGTTTAATGACTAAAGAATAGTACTTGATTGTGAACAGAACTTCAATTTCTGAACGTCTTTAACTGACGCTAAATGGAATATGTATATTGTTTTTATTCACTATTAATAGGAAATCTTATTAAAAAACTTAACAGCTAAAGTACCATGATTTTTAAAAATTTGTCGGAGTAAAATAAAGACTATTTGAGATCTGTATCTGGTATTTCAGATTAGATGGAATCATTTCCAATGGCATTTCCGTTATTGGTATTAAAGTTTTTTTTGCTCGTGTGGGCCATGGAAGATATAAATACTTCTCCTGCAATATTTAGCAGTAAAAAAGTGACTATGTATATTTTACATCAGTCCAGTCAATTCTATTCATAGTCCAACTATTAACAGTCTGGTTTTCCAGTCAAAATGGCGTCAAGTTTCAAAATGTCAAGGATCCCATATCATAGTTTCTGTGCAGGTCAACGTCAATATATTAGGTTACATTGAAAAACCGTTTAATAACACATCTTATTGTAACTAATGCTATCGACGACTTACCCTTTTTCTTCCAGACTCATTTGGTTTGACGTCTTGTGAACAATCACTTGAAATAAGAGAACAAGTTCATATTAGACATAAAATTAAAGCATTATGAACCTGACACTGCTGATAGAGTAATTAAATTCAACCATGTCTTACACTTTGCATTCCTTAGGAAAACAGGAAAACTTTTCCTCTATTAACTGAACCAGTATCATTTTGCATTTTTCACTAAAGTTGAGGATGATGCTATCATGCAACATGACCACTTGTGATATGTTGAGACACGATCCCTAGATGGATTCCCAACCAGAGATAAAAAAGCCCTCATCGTCATTAAACAGGCCCAACACCACCTGATGTCAACTATTCCAAGGTTTCGAAGTGGGCTAACCGATTCTCTTACTTTCCCAAAGGTGAATTGGAGGTTATTATTAACATTAGAGTTTTCCTTTTGACATCTGTTTGGTTGATTTTCCTGACCAAGTCTCAATCATAGAGCTGGTGTCAGAAAAAAATAACACAAAATTATATATATATAATAAAAATAAAAGCTGTCTCCGTAATTTCTGTCATAATTCTCTTATAATCAAGATACAAAGTTTTTACAAGCTTTTTGAAATTATCCACATCTTTCGAATACGATCCAAGAGACGAAAGCCAAGTAGATATGAGTTGAGTTTGATATCTTTACTTTTATCTTCATGACATTCAGGTATTCGAAAAGGATGGCTTCATACTGATGCGATTTGACGAGGCTCGTCTCAAAACGCACTGTCGTGGGAGCCAGTGATATTAAATCCGTCGCTGCGTACATGTAAATAGTGCGTCCATGTTAGCATAGCCAGGGATATCAACAAACAGTTTCATGGAAGGAGAGACGTTGGTAAAATTGGTAAAGTATGGGATGCAATTGGTTTTAGCACCGAATTATGTCGCCATGTGTATCTTTCTAGTCAAACTCACTGCGTGGCAGTAATCACGCAGTTGTTAAGAATGTAGTATTGTGTATGTGTGTCTCCAAGGCAAATTTATTTTCCAATCAAACCACACGTTTACAGCTTCTTATTAGTAGGTAGAGCTAGTATCAAGTAGTACCAATACTCTCCCCCAAAAACAACAGACGTATGGCCAAATAGTTCACTCTTTTATTTCCGGAAACAGATACATGATAGCCGACAGTTTTCGGGGACCAATTTTACGATCATGGGTTCCAAAAATTTGTTCCAGTTCGAAATCGGGAGATTGACCTTCCAAATCCGATTCCTTTTCTCACGAAACACTTCAATATTTCTTTGCGCGTTTTCGACCGTTTCGTTTGAGGTGATGTTTCTGTTGTGTGTTTTTGTGTACAATGATTGTTGTTTTTGTACTTTGCTGACTGGAGTATTCATTCGGACCGTACTCTTGCACTGCTGATATAACTGCAATAGATGTGTGGGATTGAGGCCCAACTTCCAGCAGCTTTCATAATGAAATCATCAGATCTTTGCGACAGAGATCGAAAATCGATTACACATGTTTGAGATGAAATTCCTTATGTCCAGTCGTAGGTGGTGGAATTTCATAACTTTATATATAAGACTATGATGTACTTACTCTCTTCAAAAACAATAACAGTAATAATAATATCAATAATACTAATAACCTCTTTTATTGCATCACACACTGTCTTTATCAGTGGTGGCAGCGTCTTCGATCTCGAGTCAACAAAACTCCTCAACTTTTCAACACTTTACGGAGGACTTTGATAGAGTAGATGATGATAGTTCCCTGTAATTCAAGAATCAATGTTTCAAAGCCAAGGCCATCCAATCGTTTGGAAACTTTTTTTGGAATTATTTTAAATGTATCTATTATAATAGGAGTGACTTTTGTTCTCATGTTTCATAGTTTCTGTAGCTCTGGTGCTAGGTCTTGATTCTTATCTACTTTTTCCATCTCATTTCCATTCATTCTACTGCCAAAATGTATGGCAAAGTATATTATTTCGAATTCTTACTTTCTTTACCTTATCAATATGAATAGCAAAGGGGTCTTCTAGTTTGTATTACATTTTCTGCTTGGAAATTGAAACTCTATAGTAATTTACAGCTGTCGTTTCCGGTAAGTGTATCTGGTTGGTCTTCATATCATCTTTCTGTTACGGTCATTCCATATTTTGACATAATTCCCAAAGGATTCCTCTTCCAATTCAATTGTGACATCGTTTATACCCTCTTTGGACTGGCATGCTGTCACTGGGACCGCTGTTGTATTGATGGCTTGCATGAGATGCTTATCATTCAAGTTTCGTTTGGCCAGTTGTATTGTCCTTTTTCGTACCTCTTTCTTCACTGTTTCATAACCATTTTCACATCTATAATATAACCTTGCGCCATCTTTTGATCATTACTTTCAACAGTTCTAAAACTTTATCCGGTATTCCCATTAATCTCTAAACTCTCCATCCAATCACGTCTGACCACATCATATGCTTTTTGCTAGTCATAAAACACCACAAGTTTTTTTGTTGTTTTTTCCTCACTTCATCCATTATGGCGTTATCTACCAACATTTGACCCACTGTTCCAAACACCCCTGAGCATGTCCCCATCAGACGTTTGTCCTAAATTCAAGTTGTGGTAGCATGCTCTTTTAAATACTTGACAGTCATACCTCTACAAATTTTGTAACAGGGGGTTAGTCATGTTATTGGCCGATGTTCATTCTCATTATCTAAGTTCGCTGTCTTTGGCAATAGCACGGTCTTCCCATTTGTCATCCGATTCGGTATTTCCTGGGGGCTTTCAATCTATTTATTCATGCATTTCACCACTGACTTTCTAGCACTAGTAAACTACTACCACCAGTAGTTTTGTATACCATCAATACCT
>RDPX01000020.1:4120345-4156078 GCA_003991215.1 Morbakka virulenta
AGATGCCTTGAGGCCTGATTTGCTCTTAGTTACTCCACAACAACAGCTATACATTCTTGAATTGACGGTGGGCTATGAAACAAACCTGGATAAAAATTCTTCTCGCAAATACGAAAAATATCGTTCTTTAATTCGTGATTTACAATCCAGCTTTTCGAAAGTTAGTTTCGTAAATCTCTCCATGAGCTCTTTAGGTATATTCGGTAAATCTTGTATTACTTTCAGTAAAATGTGCAACGCTTTGAACATCGACAACAAACACGAGCGCTTTCTTTCAACCAAACTTTCCAACATAATCATTCGCACCACATACTACATATTCTGTCGTAGAAATAAACCATGGACCAACCCTGAACTATTGTCGCTTTATTGATTTTGTTAGTAAAATATTTAATTTTGATTTTTGTTAAATAGGCAAGTCAATGCAAACTACCTTGATTAGTGAGGTTTGTAATTGTATATGTTCAGATGAAAAAATATAAAGTTTCCATTATTATTATATTATCTTTTTTGCTAAATGTCACAGTTCATACTGGCTGCTTTTTCTTTGGCCGGGTGTAAACAATACACCTAAGGTATATCATGTCCTGGAGTTCAGATGCTAAATACTTTACGAAGGATCCTTGCAGTTCCTAGTAAGCATGTCTTTTGGACTATTCGAACATTCATATTTTCTGAGACACTTCTGATGTTATCTTCCATTCCTTTTCTGATGGTAAAGAGTGCTCCTTATTATTATTATTACTATTATTATTACTATTATTATTTCTATGCTCACTGCTATGTTTCTCAAATTATTATGTGTGTGGTTCCAAGTAAGGCAGACTTTTCATTTTATATTTCATTTTAGATATCATTTTCTATGTTCAGTTCCTCCAGAAATCCTTTCAATCTGGGTGGAATACTTCCCAGTGCTCCAATTATGATTGGGATGACAGTTGCTTTAACATTCCACATACGTTGGATTTCAATTTTCAGGCCATTCTTTTTGTATCACCCTGTGGTCACCTGAATAAGCAACAACAATAATCAGACATTCCCGGGTATCTCTTTAATGAGGACCGTGATGTCTGGTTTATTATGTTGAAGTCGAATGTCAGCCTGTATTTCAAAATGCCACATATTTTTCAACTTATCAGTCTCAGTGACTGCTTCTGGTATATGATTATACCACTTATCTGCCACCTAGATTCCAAAATTCTGACAAAGTTTCCTGTGAAGGTTCAAGCACACTTTGTCATGTCGCCTTTTGTACTCGTGTTGAGTAAGCGGCTTGCACTCACTGAAAATGTGCATGATTTCCTCTGGGTGTTTGCCACACATTTGACATAAGCTACCCTTACGACTTAAAATTCCAGCTAATTCTTGTTGAATTCTCATCTCTGAAGTTCTATTGTTCAAATATGAAACTCTTTGAAACACTCTTAAAGTCCTTGAAGTTGACCAAAAATGCTTTCAAAGCAAATGTGTAGAAGCATGCATGGGATGCTCGTATTACATTTTCAATTAATGAAACAAGGAATTGACTTCTCCAGATTTGCTACTCCTTGTCTAAACTAAATTATATAGCGCCTTTTTCTGTCCTGAACTGAAGTGATTACAGGAAAATTAGTGCCTGTAAAAATTGTAATTGTTTTGAAAGATTAAGGAAAAATAAGATGTTTACAAAAACTTACTGGGCCATATTATTTTTTGTTTTTCATTCCAATCTCTTTTAACATCAAGTAGACCACATAATTCCCAAAAGTTCATTCCAGTGACACTAACATGTCTGTTGTACCCTCCCTGTGCAAGTTTACTACATTTACTGAAGCCATAACATAAAGTCTATCTCTACACAAGCCTCCAGAACACTCACTTCTTTCATTTGGAATAGTAATATTTAAAAATTTTTGACAGTTTATCTTTGTATAAGCCTATTGAATAACAACAATGCTGACACAGGATTCAGGATTGATGTAAATTATTCTGTTGTAAACAATGTTAAAAAAACATGTTTTTCTTAGTAACAGTAATATTAAGTCCTAGTTAGATCCTCATTATCAACATGTGACTTACCAGTAGGCATTACCAATCATGGCTCCACTTCTTCCTGTCTTCTGTTGCACTGATAATGGTGCTACTGTTAACAATTCCCAGCCAAATCCTCTAGTGTTGTTTTCCTTGGCTCCACTTTCGATCCCTCTTTCCTGTTTTTATTAAATGTTCTACTTCTCACTGTCTGATGACATACCCATAGAATGTTCCTTGTTCCTTGTCATTGACAAGTGTTCTTTTTATATGTGCCTCATTTGAAGCAATTTCATTTATCTTCTTTGCTATCTATGGAATTTTCAGCATCCTTCTCTGGAACAACAGCTCTGCTGCTTCCAATCTCCTTCTTATTTCTGCATCAGGAGTCCATGTTTCACATCCATATAGTAAAACAGATTCTATTTAACACTGGCATTACCTTTTTCTGAGGTTGGTTGGTAGTTTGTTTTTTAAAAGGTTTTTCATATGTAGAAATGATGATTTTGCCTGACCTATTCTGCATTACACCTTGCAACCAACGTAATCAGTGTTCCGAGATATCTACATTCCTCTACCTAGTCAAGGACCTTGCCCTTAATCTTGACCCTGTATGATGAGATTGTCAATCTTACATGTGTCTACCATTGTTGCAGTTTTCTTTGCATTTAGGCTGAGTTCCATTTTTAACTTCCTTGTACTACTATATATAGTAATGCTTGCAAATCTTCTTCATTCTCCTTTATCAATACTGTGTCATAGGCATATATTCAGTTGTTCATGAGGTGCTCATTTATTTTGTGACCAGGCATTTATCCAATGCTTCTTGTGATTTATTCACTATACATCAAAAACAAACCAGGTAACAGTACAGCATAGCAGTAGTAATATTTTTATATACAAAAATACAAAAGAAATATTGGCATGTATCTGCTTCATAAACATTCTGTAGGCCCCTTCACTTCAAGGGTGATAATTGCAAGACATAGTCTTTTAGTAAATCATCAGGATTCTCAATCTGGGCATCTTATCAATACTCAGGGCCATTCACTTTCAGGCACCTTCCTTCCATATCTATACCATATCTATTTCTTGTTCACACATGCATTGACTGTCAGTATAGCCTATCTTCAAAACACATCTCAGAATACAGAGCTTAAAAAATACAAATTACTAAAAATACGAAAACCATACCTGAAAGCTCAAATCTACTTACAATTTTCAATATTGTCAGCATAAAAGACCTGATGGCTTGAATATTTTTCACCATTGCTATCAATCACTAAACAAAGAAATCAAAGATAGTGTCAACACAAAATTATTTACTATAACATTGTAAAGTTCCAGGGTGTCAACAACCAATGTTGCACTGACAAAAGTAGTTCCAAACTGTTTAGATATGTTTTTATCTATATATTATATCTAAGGATGACAAGGCTAAGCTTCACTAATAAGGTTAGTAACAAACAATTGTTAGAACTGACTGGAGTAGTGAGAAAAGTGATGAGAAGTATCAAAATATAAATTGGAGTGCTGGGAAGAACATGTATTTAGAAAATGTGGGTTTCTGTAATAAACAAAGTGTTATAGCATTTAAAACCATGTTTGAAATATTAAAACTGCATCTCACAACAAAGTACCAGCATAGAATACCCAAAATGGCCAAAACAAAATATTCATTTCAAGATTAGGATTGGCTCAATCCAACTTAAATGGCAATCAACAACCTCTAAATTCTTTTTCGCATAACATGTGGAGAAACATTGACACAAAATTTTCTGAAAGTTTCCACACAAACCTCTCATGACTAAAAATTTACAATTTACATCTGCTCAAAAATTACTTATTCAAAGAGTTGTATAATTTTTTCACTGGTCTGTTTGGTCACACACTTTGCACAAAGTATCCTTTGAAAGCCAAAAATTGAAAATTCACATTTAAAGAAATATGTTATGATACTCCAAATACATAATATCAAGAAAGAATAATCATACTCAATCAGTGACAGTGTTTTATCCACCATTTCAAAACATGAACTATCCCCTATCCCTTACCTACTCACTGGTCTAGGAAAGGAAAGGGTTTATAAGAAGTGTGGGGTACAAATTTCACTACAAACCAATAAGTAGGAACATTAATTAAACCATTGTTAAAACATACTCCAAAATTGCTTTTATGGAAGGTGTTATGTTAAGCAAACTTCTGATTTTAACAGTACCAGATGTCCGCTTGTGAACAATGCTGGATGTGGCATTAACATCTTTGTTGTCAATTCAACTGCACAGATGAAGGAGTCACGCTTAGTCCCTCTGGGATTAATACTGACTTCTTCTTGAGATGTGAATTTGACCCAAAATTACAGTCAAGTAATTGTAGAGCTAAGGTGAATTCTGTGGGTTAACGAAGGTTGATTAGCAGTCAGACTGCATACAATCAAAGAAATGCTAACAAGGCTGATACCTAGTGTTCCCTTATATCTTGTTTACAATAATCCTGACATTGAGTCACATCTTATAAAAAGTCAACTTATTTGATTGTGGTCTTTTTAACCAATATTCCCTTTATGCAAAACCGTATATCTTCACAATCAATTGTTTATGCAATATACCTTGATGCTCTGGTTTCCTCCTTATTGAAGAAAAAGTGCAAACAGAACAACACATGTCAAAATGATTGCTTTGATAATTATTACACAATTGGATAAAGATGAAACATAATTTTTCTCACCTAATTCCAAAACATTATGAGAGGGATGGTACCCACTATTCAACTTTTGGAAAATAAAGTGAGATATTGCAAAAAATGTAATTTCTTTGCCAAACGTTTTAACAGAATATATCTAGTAACAACTACAACTTTTACATCACAATGTGTCCCTTGTGTCTCTCTGTCATATTAGTGGAAAATTTGGAAAATTCACAAGTGTAACTGTACATTTGTCAAGAACTGTAAAAAGGAATATAAAACCCCATCTACACTTGCCTAAATCCTATTACAAATTGAAGAACTTGGTGTAAACACTGTCAACAAGCAGTCCTAGCCAATGAGCATCTGTCAGAAGGTCTCAAAGATTTTTGCAGTTCACTTTGCTTCAGATAAATGCATTAAATAAAAAACAGTAAGGTGGAATATATCAGCACATTACAGCATAGGACTTGTCAATAGTAAAGTGGTTTCCCTATCTCCAACTTTTAGAACTCTGAAAATAGGTCAATTATCAGAGAGATTTGTACATACTATACTGTGGCAAATCACATTACAACAGGTTAATTACCATGCACAGTGATACCTGGGAAATATCAAAATATCTAAAGATATACCAAACAAATAGGCATGTCCTGTTGTCAATAGCAGGCTGTGTTAATCATGTAAAACTCATAATAAATAACCAAATCAATTCATACAGGCTCATTCTCTACCACCACTATTATACTGCAAGTCACATCTGGCCTAAAGAGACTGAACCAAACCTACTTTGTCAAGCTGGTTTCATCAACCATCATCAGGATTTAACTCCAAAATATCCCTGGTAATTTTTTCATTTTATTGAATCCTTTCAAAAGCCACTGTGAAGCAAAGGACTGGAGAGAAAAAATAACAGTTGGTGGGAAAAGGTCATGAGATGGCTATCACCAGTGCTGAATATTTTTTATTGACTAGGTGACTTGAATATTTAGTATTATACTTGAGAAAACAAAAATGTCTGACTACATGACTAAAGTTGAAGGTAACAAGAAACCATATGCAGAAGTAAAAAGTGGCAGGGATGAAGTTACAAAATCCTTTGGGTCTGTCAACTAACAGTAAGAGAAATACAACATCCTTTCTTGGGATAGCAGAAGGAAAAATGTACAAACTTAAATAATCAGCTAAAGTTGAGTTTCTCTGGTTTCTTACTAATACTAGTTTATCTTCTTAAGGGTACAGCTATTCCCTGGTAGGAGAAGCTGAATTCTGCTTGAGCAATGGTAGGGTTGTTAAGAGTAGGCAAATTTAACTGAGGATGTTTGGTTGGCTACATAATTAATGAACAGGAATAGTAGTAGGGATGGTAATAGATGGTTTACTCATATGTACAAATGGTCAATATGTCTTTCCACTATTGTACCACTTTCTAATCTCACCGTCAATATAAAAAACTTGTCAAGTTATTCATGTATCAACATGTTTGTGTCAACACATGAATACATGTATCTTTATACAAATGGCTTATTATGGTTTATGTTACAAGTACAAATAAATAAGGCAATGTCAATGTTACCTCCTTTAAGTACAAGTTTTCTTGCATTTTCATCAACTGTTAGAATAATTCCTTCATAGTCAACATCATCATGGAGAGTTGAAACAGTTACTCTACAACCAATAACTTGCTTTGTATTTGCCATATCTTTAAGAAAGTTACTACTGCCCCCTTGTCTAAAGAAAAAAATGAGATAAATGAAACAAAATAAATAACTTGGGAGCAAATGTCCATGTATGTGGTTCTTGTGAGGTCTGAATTTGATGCTGTCATCGTTTCTTAGTTTCCAAAGAATTGTTTGATGTACTTGTAACTGAAAGTGTTACTCTCACTTTATAACTCCAATTGGTGCTTTCTATTACTCCAAGCTACTTATACATCCAAACAAAACAGCATGTATTCTTCTGTATGCCTACATGGTACATCACATGTACCAAGTTTAATCAAGTTAAAATATGAATCCGAAAGTAGAGGTGTAACGGCGGTTCTAAAAGTGATTCTATTGAAACATCACCAAACCATGAAACAATGAATCTCGATCATGTATTTCAAAATTTAAAAGATTTTTCAGCATCACTGATAAGCAGTTGATGAGATCGTACAACATACGGCAGCTAAGTATGTAATTTCAACTTTGAATTCCCTCCCACCATAAGTACCCGAGTCCTTCAGCATTGTATTATTTTTTCTTCTTCTTCTTTTCCTTGCGGTCTTGTTCCATCACTAGGACGGGTCGGCCGCTCGACACTGTCTCCGCCACTTTTGGCGGTCTTTGCAGTCCTCTGGCTTCGCTCCTACTTTCCTCATGTCTTCCTTGATCACATCTCCCAATCTGAGCCTCTGCCTGCCTCTGCTCCTTCTTCCTTGAACTGGTGCTTGCCACACTTGTTTAATGGCACTCTCCTGATCCCTCCTCATCACATGTCCATACCACCTCAACCTTGCTTCCCTTGCCTTGTTGGAGATGTTTGCCACTCCGACAAACCTTCGGATGTCTGCGTTTGTCCGGTGCTCAAGGAGCGAGATACCAGCTATCCACCTCAACATTTTCATCTCTGCTACCTCCAGGGCCTTTTCTTCCGCCTTTCTCAGTGCAGCCGTCTCCAAACCATACAGCAACACAGGTCGTATGACTGCTGTATAGATCTTGATTTTCAACTTCAGGGGCATCTGTTTGTCACAGACAACCCCACTGACTTCCCTCCACTTCTTCCATGCTTTATTAATCCTTCCGCTTACATCCTCCCGGCACCCACCCTGTTCTGACAGCACTGAGCCTAGATAACAAAATTGGCTCACTTGGCTTATTTCCTCGTTTTTGGTATCTCTGATGCTCACATCTTCTCTTTCCTTTCTGGACACCATGACCTCTGTCTTCTTACTGTTAACTCGCAGTCCCTTGCTCTCCAGCTCTCTCTGCCACAACTGTACCCTTCGCTCCAGCTCTTCCTTGCTCTTGGCTGTTACCACCAGATCATCCGCATACAAAAGCTCCTCCGGAATGCCGCATCTTGCCGTCGTACTCACAGTATCCATGACCAGGGCAAACAGGAAAGGACTCAGGGCTGATCCTTGGTGGAGCCCTACGCCTATCTGGAAAGGCTGCGTGTTTTCGCCTGTGTACTGTACGGATGTTGTACAGTTGTGGTACAGGCTTTTGACCACGCGAACCATCTTCTCTGTCACGCCTCTCTTTCGCAAACACCAGCTAATCACCTCTCTCGGTACTCTATCGTAGGCCTTTTCCAGGTCGACAAAGCAGAGGTAGGTGGCCTCGCTCCCTTCAAGTGCCTTCTCCAGCTTCTGCCTCATGATGTATATGGCATCTGTCGTTCCTTTCCCTGGCATGAACCCGAACTGCATTTCATCAATAACTACCTTACTTCTCAGCCTATTATCAATAACTCTCTCATATACTTTTTATATTATTTAATAGGGGTTAAAAAATTTTTTGTTTTCTTCGTCTTTATCCGTTTATGCTTAAAACCTCTGGCCTACTTTTCAAGTACGAAATATCAAATTCGCCTGTCCCAGCAACGTGTCCAAATGCATAAAGCTGATGATGACCATGCTTAGGCGGATACGTAATTTTCACGGACTAATACCCATGTGTAATTAACCATGACCAACAAACAAACCTGAACAATTAATTACCTGGTGTCACACATACATCATATGACCGCACATCGGAGTTGCCTGGTGTAAAATCAAAAAAAAGGATCCACAACAAAAACAAAATAAACCTTAGTTAAAAACTGGTCTTGGGAGAATTCTTGGGTCCATCGGAAAATATCAGCCTTGAAAAAGTTATGAAATCATCAATAAAGTAGGTTCCAGAAAGTGCGCGACTGCCTTTCTTTTCTGTCGTAAACGTTGCTGCATCCAGGAAAACAACATCAGAACAACGACCAATTTGTGACGATTGACAGCAATTGTGTTTTGTGAGATTCGTCAAGATTTGCAAAAATTGTAATCGAGACCGAACAATAGCACATTGAAAACGAAGCTGCATCTGTGAAACCCAATGCAACATCAAAGTCGGGTTGGGAAGTGACGAATCCACATGGCAGGAAATTTATCCTGCCATTTTAGTCTTTATTCTCACACTTAGCCATAACTATGAGAAGTGCAGAATCACAATAAGTGATGTAAAGCACAACACACAGACATCATCAAAGAAAGCATCGGTCAAAGCTCAGCCCAGAAAATCGGCCCGAATGGTAACAAAGCCCGCCCGATATATTTGACACCCATCCAGGCTCATCGTTCTCAACCTGTGGCAAAATTGGTAGGAAGATGGGAATTAACAAGGCCATGCTGAGTCTACGCAGCCAGGGCAACTCTCAAACACAGATCTCTCGGGAAATTTAGTGCGAACTCAGATGGATGTGTCCACTTCATCTGTTGGCCCAAAACACCACGCAGGATTCCGTTTATTTACTCTGTATGTTGGTTTGTCTTGTCAAACCCAATATAGCGTACATATCACAATGCAATATCTTCGTGACAAGACTTTAAAAGCCTTTTCAGAGATGCTCAAGCCTAGATCATCTTAAACAGAGTTTATTAAAATTAATATATTATATTATCTATATTTATTCAATTTTACAAGAGTATTGAAAAGTATGGAAAGTGGCAGAGCACCAAGTAAATCAGGTGTTTCTAGTGATATACCGAAGGCCTTGGGGCAAGAGGGAATTGTATGGTTAACAGACATCCTGCGGGAGATATGGAATGATGAGGAGACAACAAAGGACTGGAAGAAAGCATTTGATCCACATCTACAAGCAGAAAGGAGACAACCTCGGCTGCAATAACTATAGAGGAATGAAGTTGCTGCAACATGCAATGGAGCTATTGAAGAGATCCTGAACAAGAGATTTAAAAAGATAGTTAAGTTGGATGATATGGAATTTGGTTTTATGGAAGGTAGAGGGACAGTAGAAGCTATATTCACTCCACAACAGCTGCAAGAGAAGGCTCTCGAAGGCAAGAAGAAATTATACACAGGCTTTGTGGACCTTGAAGAGGCATAAAACAGTGCCAAGGAACTTTTAAATTGGTGCCAAAGGGAAAAAGGAATCAACGAAAAGCTTGTGAGAATTGTCAGAAGCCTTTACTCATGCTGCGAAACATTGGTGAGAACAGGTGCAGGGAAGATGTCCCCTTTTGAAGTCAGGGTGGAACTGCACCATGAATCGGCCAAGAGCCCTCTGCTATTCATTATCATCATGTATGAAATTCGACATACGCAGGGGTGCGCCTCAGAAACTCCCTTTCGCTGACGATTTGTCCATCACAGCTAGGGAGGAGAGGGAACTACAGGAGAGAATGTGTGAGTAGCAAGAAGCTATAGAGAATAGAGGCCAAAAGGTGAATGCACAGAAGACAGAGGTGATGGTACCCCACTTGGATGCTCGGCACATTTAGCAAACCTAGTGACAAAAGACGCAAAGGCAGGGGTGCCAGTCCTAAGAAGAACCCATACGTGGTGCAAGAAACAGTTCCAAAAGGAAAATGAACCACTTTGTAGAAGCTAGGTGAGGGTTTTTGTCGACCTGTTGCGGGGAAATCTAACGGACAACAGGGTTTTCCACTCATTTTGTTTTGAACAGGGGTGCTTTAGGGGGTGTCTGGGAAAATTTGCCACCCAGAAAATTTTGAAATCCTAGATGAAAATCCTGCATTCTGGGACATATCTGGGGGGTAAATTGATGTGTTGAAAATGATGTTTTTAAGGTCACTTTTCATGATACCAGAGCACTTCTTTTAATTTTTTTCTTATTTTTTCACCCACTTTTTTTAAGTTGTTATCCAGTCTACTCAGTAACTAAAATCATTCTAAATTGTGGTCTAAATGTTCAAAATTGCATTCTGCAATTCTTCATGCTGGCAGTTTTTTGTAAAGTTGTAATATGTTATACTGAATATATATATTCATTGTGTAAGGGACACAAAGTCATTTTGTTAAATCCCCTTTATATGTACTAGCTATTTTTAATGTGTTTTAAATATTGTCTAAATATACATTTTGTATCAGGAAAAAAACATGTAATTTATAATAAAGACGTTGCCTCTTAGCAATTAATTTTGAAAACAGTGTCTTTCAAGTTTTGAAAAATTCCTAATTGAAGGTATATAACAAGCAGTATTGTTCTGTTAAATTTAAAAACACTTTATGCATTTTAATTAACTGCAGGGAGGCAGCTAGACTTGGAATATTATACCCAATATCTTATTTTATTTCATGAAAAATATTGTTTAAAATTGGATTGGTTATACCGGTAGATTGTAACTGTTATTCTTGGGGTTTTTTGTAATTTTTATGTGAATAAAATTGTATTAAATTGAAATTTGATTCACTTTTATTAACACTGAGAAACAAAATTTTTGTAATCATTATTTGACAACTGATCCAGGGTAATCTTTACATGCTGATTTCGAAAATGTCATTATTTTCCCCCTAACGGGTCTCAGTTTATTTATATGGCAGTTATATTTTGCCAAAAATATGCCATTTTTAATACTTCAGATAAATCAAACAAACAAATATATAGCCTTGATTTATTCGATTGATATGCACAAAAGGGTTGTATTTACTTGTAGCTGTCCTGAAACTTATTGGCTGTTGTTACATTTTATGAAACCATATTCAGATGTGAAAATGGACTTAAACAGTGACAATTAAGGAAATTCACACTATTAACATACAAGTATATGCAAATATATTTAAAAAAACGCGCTGTATGCATGCTAGCGTATATAAAGCATATAGAAATAGGGAAAAGAATGTCACTTTATGATAGAAAGCTTATTTTTCGACTTTGTCTTGCATGTTTGACACCAACAGTAGTCCGCCATCATGTGGACATCCCATCGGCCTTGGTATCTTTCCTCCATTTCTTTTATATCCTGGTGGAATCTCCCACCTTGCTCATCGCTAATATCTCCAAGGTTTTCCGGGAAGACATTTAAGTTACTCTGCAGGAAATGCATTGAAATGATACTCGTATTGCAGCCAAGCTTATGAAATTTTTTCAGCAAATCAGCAATCAAGCTCCTGTAGTTTGAAGATTTATAATTCCCTAAGAACTGCTTGGTAACATCTACAAATGAAGTCCATGCCGCCTTTTCAACAACCGTCATGGTTCCTTCAAAGTTACTGTCATTAATGAGTTTCCGAATCTGGGGTCCATCAAATATCCCAGCTTTCACTTTTTCATAGGACAAACTAGGAAAAGTTCGTCTGATGTGCTGAAAGCATTCTTGGTCTTTGTTCAAGGCTTTTACGAACTGCTTCATTAAACCTAACTTTAAGTGAAGTGGAGGAGGTACAATGTTAGATCGATCAACCGAAGGCTGCTCTATCAGATTCGGCCCCCGGCTTGCACTTGTGGTCTAGGGAGCCAGTCTTGTTTGACCAAATGTTGATCCCGATCCCTATTGTCCCATAAACACAAATGGCATAGATGTTTGGTGAATCCTCTCTGCTGACCCAAGAGGAAATTCATCAACTTCAAGTCTACACATATGATCCAATTATGGTCATGGTATCGGAGTAAATTAATTACTCTTTTAATGCTCTCGTAGTTTTCCTTTAGAATCACTGAGTGACCTACAGGTACTGCTCCAAACTTGTTTCCATTATGAAGAAGGTCACACTTTAAGCTTTTCTTCGAGCTGTCTATAAAAGCCTCCAACCATTTGAATTGTAACTGGGTAAACCTAAAGCTAGAAGAAGCCCACCAATGTCATTACAATACACGAAATCACAGTCAATACTGAAAAATTTCAGAAATTCACTGTCTCTAAATCTGTAGTACGAAATTTTGAGATCATTCTGAGTCAGTTTTTTCTCACTTAGTCTAGAAGCAAGAAGCTCAGCACCTGCTTTTGATAAACCTATATCGCGTATCAAATCGTTCATTTGGAACTGATTAAGCGGACCAGGAGTGATTCCTGATGTATCCTCAATATCTGAGTGGCTTGAACTAGCTGTAGTATCAGAGCTGGCTTCACGACATCTCGATTCTGATTGAGAAAACTCTGCAGAATGGGGAACAGGCAGTCAGGCAGATTATACATCAAAATAATCAAATAATGCCAATCAAATAGAGTTCGTGGTCGTTTCATGTTACTTCATACATGTGCTTCACATGCTTTAAAGCCTTTATTTTCACTTTCGTTTTGTTATCGAATGACCATACGATATCGACCAATTAAAATCGCCGTTACTCCCGGTGTTTGGACCAACAAGGAAGTAAACACAGCTGATTCAACACATGTGCTGAGCACACGTTTTGATCCGTTTTCTGAGACACACTGCTCAATTTCTTGATGACTCGGTGTTTAAAATATGCAAGACACAATTAATTATTGAACAGTTCAGTTGAAATTCGCTAAAAAAAAATTTTGGGGGGTTGAAGTTTGAGCCGGCCCAAAAAACGTTTGAAACGGTCAATTTGGCCGGTTACCGGTTCTTAGGGAAAACACTGGACAATGAACATTTTTAGTCAATCGAATACCGCTGAAAGGCTGCTTATGGACCTGTTTAATTATCCTCAACCTTACAAGATTTGATGCTAAATGTTGTCCCAAAAGGTAACCTATCGCCTGAAACATCTCAGTGCAATGGAGTTCAATGCAGTCTCTCGTGTAGCGAAGAATACCCACGAAGCCCTGGACCCACCATGGTTGAAATTGTATAACTACGTAAAAAGAAATAGAGAACTTTCTGAAACCTTATATCATCAAATTGTTGTGGAATGGTTGCAGGCATATAACGTTGACCTGTTGGAAGTGTCAGCAAACAAATAATTCCACCCAACAGCGGGTTTACCGTTGAGACTAGCAGTATTTGTGAATATCAAGTTGGGAGGCATTCCGACCTATGAAGCAGAAGTAGAGAGAGCTTTTTTTCTGCAAGAGTATTTGTGCATCCTTTTGAGAAGCCCTGCATAATGATTCAGTGAAAGAAAGTATGTATATGGGATGCACTATTGGACTTGTTGTGCCAGATGTTCAAAAGGGGGGTGATGATGAGGAGTATCATATTAAGACGAGGTCAGCCGATGAAGAATTCACAGGTTTTTGTGATGAATAAAATAAATGACCAGTCATTTCCATCCTATGTTTTTATATCGCACTAAAACACTTGGTCAAAATATTCGTTTAAAATGGTTATAATAGTGTATATGTTTAAAAGTGGGATATTATAGTCTTCACACCTATCTTAGCCATCATACATTTGTTTTGCATCAAAAAGTTTTAAGACATTTTCTGTCATTAAATGAAGGCTAGGCAGGATAACAAATTAAAATGCAGTTTCATTCTGATCCTAAAAACTGAACCCACCAGGTTTTTTTAGTTTTTATTGCACTATTTTGTCTTGAGATAAGTGTAATTTCTTTACAGTTCACAGACTTCGCACAAGATTGAAAATTTTAATTATTCTGAGGTCTGACATTGTTACTAAAATGACAGGTTAATTATAATTCCCATATCCTGATTTCTTTGCTCGTTTCATACATAATTTTCTGTATTCGGATCCAATTTGGCACTTCCATGCTAATATGGTTCTTCTTGTGTTTTCATCGAACAACTGGAAGGTATGACAAAACCTACTGAACACTTAAAGGTCGTTTTTAAGGGCTTGAATTCAAAAGTTTTCATTTTTGAAAATCGGCAAAAAATTACCCACATCTTTTTAAAAAATCTTTTTACTCCTTTCTAATAAAATCTGTTATCGTTGTCTGAAAACGACCCCTTATGTTTTTGGAACTTGTTAAATACTAAATGTATCAAGATTAAAAAGGAGATTATGTCCTCGTGCCAGGGTCTCAGCATTCCATTCTCCACTCATGTGTATGATCAAACTATTGCCATCAAGTATTTTAAACGGCGGCTAATGGTACAGTATCTAGGCCATTTTTTAGTTTTTGCAACAAGAACTTTCTTTGGCTCAAGCATTTTCAAAATTGGTCAAATTGCTTAAATTCTCTTACGCTTACAAAAATTTACTTCCTACATATTATTACTACTGGTAAAAAGAGTGAGTGTGAACAACAATTTAATAGAAATTAATACGATTTGTCTATTCTCTAAGAAGAGTTACTGGAAATTATTTGCTGTGATTGGTCACTACATCGCTTTCTGGTTAGGTGGTTAATCCACCCGGCAAATTCCTCCTCCTCTTCTATCGTTTTCTTTTTCAAGTTAATTCTATCTATTTTCCATTCATCTCTCAAAATGTCAAATACATCTTCAGAGTGGCTTGATACGAAAAGGAAAGGCTTAATTGAGATGGGCGGACTGTGTGAAGAAAGATCTCCAAGGGATGACAATTAGAGAGTGGGACCCAATAGATTGAGAAACCTGGAGGAAAAGGAGGGCAACATCACTCCTACAATACTTAAATGTAAACGTTTTTCAATTCATTTTGTGTTTTTATTTCAAGCCATCTTTGATAAGTTGCTTGTAGAAACTTTCCTACGTTATATTAGTTGTTGCAACCTCAGTTGTCTAAACTTTATAAAAGAATTTGTCTACCCGATCGCTCTTGTATCGTTTATCAGGTTTTCATATTGATTTCTCAATGGCACCTATTGACTGCTGTGTTTCAATGAACCAGTGCCTCGTGGCTTTTAGTGTCGGAAATTGTACGCCTCAAAGTAAAAGGAAAGCGCAATTTCCTACTTTCATTTCGTTGATTTTAGTTATTAACTTTTTTTCTTTTTGCTGTCTTTGTTTCTGGTATTTCTTCAAATGCATTGAATGCATTTTATGTTAAATTTGCACAATTTGAAATCGAATCCTCTGAAAACGAAGTATACAATATATATGTTAGCTTTCATTTTCAAAAACGATGTTAGAAAGGACCAAAATCCCATGTGATAAGTAACGTTGGCAAAAGGTCTTTTCATCAGTTAGTTGACATGTTACTTTTTTTCATTGTACGTTCTGGTGGATAATAAGAAAATCACTTCAGAACAATAGCTTAAAACTATTGAATTATATCATGCCGCAAAATATGCAGAACGCAGGGTAAATGGATGTTGAATAAACAAAGTTATGGTTTTGTTTCCTAACAACCACCCATAGATGTTCCATATAATGTTTTGTTTCAACGAATACAGTTTTAACCCCTTACAGGTCTGTAGTAGAAAAAATCTCAACCTAAGCATGTATTAGGGCATCAATTGTTTGAGGTTGTAACTGATTGTTTACATAAATTGTAAAAAATTTGTGCCTTAATATTTTTTCAAACGGATATTTTACATTGCTTTCTTATACCCAGTTCATTTAGTCTCCAAACAGAAGGCATAGAAGACAAGTATATTTCGCTCACTCACAATGTCAGCCATGCTTTCTTTTGAAACGGAAAAAACAAAATGAAATGAAAGGTCTTCAGCAGAACCTTTTTTGATAGATTGAAACAACAGAGATATCTTTTGGATGCTGTTGACCTATTTGTTTAGCTTCAAACTATTTTGGTAATGAGAGATGGGCAAATGAATATTGAAAAGAAAAGTTGACTTTATTTATGTCAAGGACACATGAAATAAATGAAATATGTACTAAATTGCAGAGTGCTTCGATTTCAGCTACCTATATTGTTAATATCAGACACTTCCGGCTAATTGAACCTACACCTGAAATCATTTCATATAAATATTTTGACTGAATTATCAGTTTTGAAAATAAAGAACTTATTAAAGTAAAGCAAGTCAGAGCCAAAAACAGCTCACACCCCTACATTTTTACATAGTGATGGGCAATAAAGTCACCACAAACAGTCAAGGGCTAGAGGGCCATGGTACACATGCTCCTTTATTGGCCTACCATTGCCTTTTATCTGCTTCCGTCTCTATAAAACAATCAATAGGAAATCCACACAAAAAGATAAATATTTATTACGTTGCAGCACGACTAATAATAATTGATAATTGCAACGACAGAATAATTTTTCCTTCTGAAATGTCTTATTGAAAGAATGTTACACGTTTCAGCTGCACACTGTAATAAATTTTGCGTTTAAAAGTGAATTTTGGGTTTTAATTGGTCAAAAAGCTCCTGTGGTCGGTCTCCTTTCCCATCAGGTCATATCCCGAGTGTTATAAAAATCAAATAATTGATAGTGCGGAAAAGAGATTCCGCCTAATTTGTTAGATATTATAGTCAAAAGGACAATTCAGCTAGCTCAACGCATTTCTTTCTGACTTGTCAAAAATTTTCAGGGGTTTTGTGTGTTTGACGATCCCAGACCATTTGCAAGTGGTACCTAGCTGTTCATGTAAATCCTTGTATTGTGTGCATGGAGTAACAAAAAAGCACACATCAATCCCTATTGTATTGTATTTTGGGACAATTAACGAGACCTTAGAGAGCCGCTTTTAGTAATGGTGAATAGGCCAACCAATACAAACACTGTGCTAACCACCAGTGAAGCGAAGGATGGCGGCCATTCAAATCACCTAGATAGTAATAATCAATGGGCGGAGTCTACTGTGAAACCAGGAGAAATATTGTATACTATCTACTTATGATAAAAGAAAGTTTCGAAGGACCACCATACGCACTGATATTGTGACGCTTAGTACTCGTGACCAGTTGTGTTGGTACTGGTAGCTGTTTCAGTGACCGTTAATTTGATTAAGAAAGTGCATCCGTCTGCTGTGACGACGATTGTATTTGACTTTTATTGAAAAGTGTGTCTGCTCTGGATACCTTGTGTAATCAAGCCTTTTCCAAACATGACCCACCGATATTTTTTTTCTTAGCAAATTCCGGGATATCTATTACCGTCATTATTACTTTGTTTAAATGCAAAGCTAATTTTGGAGTGATTTCCGATAAAGTCATCTGCTCTGTTGATTTCTACTCAGCACCCTAGTTTTGTTTCTATCCTATGATCAAGTCCAAGCAGTTGCTGTCTTTTCACATACACGAGAAAAAATAGATATACGACCTACGATTGATGAATTATTCATATTTACAATGAATTGGCTTAAGTAACGAGCTTATCCTGCTGTTCCTTATCATATATGACATGTGCTAAAAAAACTCTTAATAGTAAATTGCCTCGTCTTTACTAAAAGTTATATGATAGTTGTGTTGACTGGAGTTGAGCCTAAGTAGAGCAATAGTCCGAATTTATACCAAAAATGGACACTAAATGTGTGTATAGGAAACAACTAGAAAACTTTATTGATATATAAAACATGAATTTAGGAAAAAAGAATCATGTCAGTTCCCAGACATCTTTAATTCTGATCTAAATCAAGTGGAGAGGAAGGACATATTCTTCTCCCCTGCTCTGCAGTAGTGCATATTTTATCCTGGGAGACAGGGAGGATCATGCTGTTAATTTAATATAAATGTAGCGAAAAGGGAGAAAATCAGCTGTAAAGAAGAGCAAGTTTCTTGATAAGTATTCAGTAGCCCTGAGATTTGACATCATCTGACTGAAGCCTGAAAATCAATAAACTGGTACCTGCAAACAGCTTCCAAGGGTAAAAAAGAGCCAATTTTTGATGCTGCAAATTTAATTGAACAGCTTTCGGGCCTAGCTTTAAATGTTTCAACTTCAATCTGCATCTTCAAACATTTTCCAGGAAAAAACCCTACCCCCGAGGAATGTCTGCTTTTCTTATTCAAACTCCTTTGGACCCCCATGTGTATGATATAAATTGGTGATATGTTTGTTTGCTTACCATATGTGACGGACTAGTAAAGATTATGTTTGATGAAATGATGGAAACTGGGTATCATTTCTGGCGAAAAGAATTTATGGAAGAAATTGGAAACAATTATGACCTTGGGTTAGCCGGTAACCATACGATAACGTTGTGATTAAAAATCTCTATTGGTGAGGCTAAAATTTAGAATCCTGTTGTCAGTTAACACAACTTATGATTTTCGCGATTTTCACAAGTTCATAGTGCAGGTCAAACCTCTTTTTTAAAATTAGTAATTGTTCTTTTGCATCAAAACATTGTATCTCCATTTGGGGTTCATATGTCTGGGTCATACAATTCGCAGCGCTTGTTGTACCAGATGTTGAATCATCTGCAGGGGCCACACAGGCGATAGAAGCTTCCGGCCTTTCAATTGAAAAATGCTCAGGAGACAAATCTGCCGTAAGGATTACTGGGATGTTGAAAAGTCCAAATCAACCTCTTCTAAAAGAATATAACAGGAAACAACTTCTTAATAAAAAGGGAATAACATACTCTAATAGATAACTCTCGAAAAATACCCCTGGACCAGCAATGACATGTCAACAAAATCAATAGTATGTTTTCCATGTGAGAACTTTCTCTGTGGGTATTCCTTCGCATTCAGCAACTGGAAAAAGCCTGAAAAATTATCAAAACATACTCAAAGTAACAGTCACAGTGTAGCTTTATCAAATTCGATTGGAACTAAGATAAACAATAGATGAGAAACATCACTTTGGGTCCAACTTGATAGTGCCGTCAGAGACACAAATTGATAGTAAAGTCCATTCTTTACACAATACAGCTAAACATTTCCCAAAGGGGTCATTTAGAATTCAAGTCCAACCTTGGAAAGCAATCAGATGTTAATCGAAGAAACCTTATAGAATTTCTGCATCTTCGATAAAGAGACATCCTATGGTTTGCAGAGAGATTAACTTCGCACCTAGCTGCACATCACCAGTGGCCGTCGCCTGAGATACAGAATGAAAATATTAATATTACATCTGATACTGTTCTTAAGGACATATCTAAAGATGTGAAAGAGCCTGGGAAGTTCAGCATAATAGTGGATGAAACGACTGGTGTTAGCAATATGGAGCAAGTGTGATGGTTGTGTTCGAAAAATAAATCAACAACAGTTTAGTTTAGCTCAAGAAGCATCATGTGCAAGAACTAAAGAGTTATAACATTGATAGTGCCATTGACGATCTAAGAAATGTCAATTATTATCAGTTTTATGACCCCAAAAACTACTTTGCTCGATGTCTTGGATCGTCATGCGCCTATGGTTGAAAAAAAGGCAGACGAAAACCCTACCAATTGTCGGAGGGTTCCATGAAGGAAAAGACAAACAAAAGAGACAATCTTCTATGCAAGGCCTGTTAATCGAAAAAATGAGAGATCATCAAATATCATCTCAACTCGTTTTACGCGTGTTACTCTTACTCCGATTGAAACGCTGAAAATGAAGAAAACAGTCGTGTCTGTCCATCAGTGCGTTAAACAAGATGTAAACGAGAACTTCAGAAATTACTTCGAAACATTTGAATCTCAACAAAACCCTTGAAATTCCGGAACTCTTTTACGTTTACCAAAAGTGAGACTCTCTAGAAACTCCCTCGAAGCTCTTCGAAAGGCTCCTTCTCTCCAGGTAATAAGATATTTAATGAACTGCCACTTACTATCAGAAAAGAAAAGGACACAAATAAATTCAAACCTTTATTTGATATAAAACATCTAATTTCATCTTCAATATCTAGGGTGTCCCACAGGTAACAGCAGCTTCACTTTCATACCTAATTTACCTCATTACTATTTTGTACGAGTGACTCTATATATTTTGCTTTTTTTATGCTTTTTTTGAATAAAACTAATTTTTATTACATTTACTTGAAGATTTACAAAATACTGCTATCAGGGTTTGTCCTGCTAGCATTTAAAAGTAAAATAAAAAAAGCTATAAAAAGGTATATATTTAAATGCTAGCAGGACAAACCCTGATAGCAGTATTTTGTAAATATTCATTTTATTACTGAAGTTTTTATCCTGGATAAATATTCATTAATAAAATATCATAAATTAAAGTAAAATAAAATGAAACAGAATTCCTTAAGTATATAACTAAGTGCTGGTCTAGCAGGACACCAAGCTGTCTTGTTTTATTGAAGATTCCTCTGGATCCCCAGTAACTTGTGGTATACTAATTTTATATTTTCAAAAGCAAAATGGAACTGAAATTCTAAAACACTGAAAAGCTAAAATGTATCAAAACGGTAAATTGGGTATTGAAATAAAATGACATGGCATTTCTTTACAACATTAGTTTTGATTGTCTATGGGTTTTGTTTCATTTATTGAAAAGGGAACATGATGTTCCCTTTTCAACCGCGGCTGGGTTTTGAACATTGTCATTGCTAAAATGTGAAGCTTGTTCAAGCATCAATAGAAAACCGTAATCGTCCCCTTTAGCGCTCAGAGCTCTTGAGAAAATTACCGAAAATAGGCTAAAATATGAATTGAACAGGGAAGTGATTAAGTGTATAAACTGCTCGAATGAGACCCACCATTTTGTCGTCAAACTTTGTATCTATTTACAAGTGCACTACGAAAAACTGCCAAACCTTCATACTTACGGCATGTCGAGGTTGTCTATTTAATCCAGTTTCTTTTATCCATGCACAAAATATATCATGCAAACATAATATGTTTCCAACAGGTTTTAACAAAATTTACCTGTGTACCAGAAGGTTCACTTTCCAGATATGGTAGGATCTTCTCACGAGTTATTTATGTCTGAACACTACCACCCATCTTGGTAATTCTATTAATTAATATCATCAATCTCCACGGAAACTTCTCGTGTGTCCGTTCCTCAGCCTTGCCCGGTGTTTCCTCAACTCCTTCAAAAGCATCGCCATGTAGTGGATCTGATGTAGCACCAACAAACAGACTCACAGTGAAGAAGTAAGAAGACCACAATTTTGTAATTAAACTTAACTTCTTCTGATCACAGTGCACTTAGCTGAATTGTGTTTCAGTTTTCTATAAAACTTGCAATAATGCATCATCCAATTTCTAGATTAAAACTCCATACAAAATTTTAAAATTATCGCACTGTTGCCGACATGTCCAACGTCATTCTAAAAATAATATTAAGTTCATGAAATGTCTAATCTCCAACAGCCATTGGTGCCCTCTGTATTAAACAGCAAGTTGTCCTCGGAACCGACCATACTGTTGGTTGTTCCAGTGGTACTGAACGACTTCATGATCGTTTCCTGTGGAACCATGGTCCAGATACCCTTAATCCATCGGAGAATCACAGACTTGAAGAGATAATCTTTTAAATATGCAAAAAGACCAGGTGTGTACTTAAACTGTCTTCCTTACATCAAACAAATCAATGTACAATCCTGATATCTACAGTTTTCTAGTCATATTTTTTTGGAGCTTGACTATCCACGTCAAGTTCCAAATTTACGAACTAATCAGATATAACTTACGTCAACTACTCCTACGCTAAATATTTAGTATCACATTTCGTGACCAATATTCTGTTTCAATATTTGCGTCAGAAGTCAATACTCCATTGATTGCAGTAAGTAAGATTCATCCAGCTACGTACAACATCCTCAAGGAAGTTTATCGGACACTGAGTCATTATCATATAATTGATTTACATACACGACAGAAAATACCTCATTACGTTATTTATAATTGCTTTGAAATGTGCGCCTTCGTTTATCCTGGAACCCTCCTCCCTCTCCTATCCACATGAATGCTCTATTCAGTTTTTCCTCAATCCGCCACCGGCATGGTACACGAGAGTTTACACACTGGCGAAAGTATTGGCTAATGAATCATATTGGAACTAGCAATTTGACTTTTGTCTTCTTCTTCTTCTTCTTCGCTTTTCGGCATCTCCATTATCCATCTCTGGGTACGCAGCGGGGGTTGGCTTTCACAGACAACCAATAACCTGCAAGGAGATGTGAGACTCTCCTTCCCTGCGCAGTCTTGGGGTAGACCTTGAGCAAGTCGAGCAACCTTAAAGCTCCCCTACCAGGGTAACGGTGAAGTCGAGGGCAGCAGCTCAATGGATGATGCGTTAGACGGATGAGTCCCTAGATCGTGACCAACGGCTGATGCATCAGGCGGTGAGGCGGAAGATCCGACAAACAGGACAACGGCTGGGTGCATCCCCTAAATGTAGGGACTGCGGTGGTAGAAAGGACGTTGGGGGCTCTACTAGCACTACAAACACCTCCAGACTACTTCTTTCGTCATGACTACGAAACAAAGAAATCCATACCACATCGTCCGTCGCGTGGGTAAACAAGGGACGCGTTGCACAGTAGGCGACCAGGCTGGCAATGACAAATTGGTTACTGGAAGAAGACAACTGAGGAATCCTCTTAATATTGGAACATGGAACGTCAGAAAGATGAAAGAACCTGGAAAGCTGAAGATAGTGTGCGATGAGATGGACCGATGCAACATTCAAATATTGGGCATCTGTGAGACAAACTGGAGAGGGAAAGGAAGTTTTAGATCAGAAAGGAAAACTATTTGTTTTTCAGGTAAGGAGGAAGGCGAAGGATACAGTCACGGAGTGGGAGTCATTATATCAGAGGCAGTATCCAAGTCCATCATAGGATATAGCCCAATTAGTGACCGTGTTTTGCACCTAAGGATCAAAGGAAGCCCATTTAATCTCTCCATAGTCGTAGCATATGCCCCAACTAGTGCTGCAAGTGACGAGGAACTAGAACAATTCTATGACATGCTCCAAGACACGATCGACTCTATTCCAAACAGGGACATGCTAATGGTAATTGGAGACATGAATGCAAAGGTTGGAAAATCTGATACCTCGACAAGTACCCACGATAAACATGGTCTTGGAGAGAGAAACGAGAGAGGCAGTACATTACTTGATTTCTGCGGCACAAATGGCTTAGTAATTGCAAACACAATGTTCGAGCACCATCCCCGACATCAATACACATGGTCATCCCCAGATGGGAGAACAAGAAACCAAATCGACTATGTCATCATCCAGCAAAAATGGAAAGGTAGTGTCAAGGACGTGAAAACTCGCCCCGGAGCCGACTGTAACACCGATCACCAGCTACTAGTGGCAAATCTACAGATGAAGCTGGCAAAACTCAATAACAACAATCGAATACCATTGAAATTGGACTACAACTGCCTAAGTGACCAATATCTGGTGTCAATAACCAACAGATTTGAAGCACTCCTCCAGGAAGAGGATGAGAAAACACCTGATGAACTATGGTCAGAAGGCAAAGAAGCTATTCTCAAATCCGCAAAAGAACACATCAGCACCAAGAAACGCAAGCATGTTCCCTGGATTTCAGATGAGACACTCGCTGAAGTAGGGAAGAGAAGAGAGTTGAAGTCTAGAAAATCGAACAGCAGTGAGGACGAACATATATACATGGACCAACACAGAAAAGTGCAGAGACTACTGAGGCGCGATAAGGAGAGGTATATCAATGAGCAGTGTTCATCCATAGAGGAGCATTCTATTACAAATTCCACCAAAGACTTGTATCAGGGAGTTAGGAACCTAAGCAGGAAATTTAAGCCTAAGGTTGATACAATCAAAGACAAAGAGGGGCACATCATTTGTGATGGTAAAAAAGTGCGCGAGAGGTGGAAAGAGTATTGTGAAGATCTATACAAGAGAAATAACACTATTCCAACCACGAATCAAGAGATGGAAGAATTAGACAGCGAACCTGTACCATTGCTAGAAGAGATCAGGGAAGCCATCAAAGAGCTAAAGGAAGGCAAGAGCGCAGGAGATGATGAAATTACTGCAGAGTTGATAAGGAATTCTGGGAAAGCAGGCGTCTTGTTCTATCACAGACTTTGCACCAAGATTTGGGAAGAAAAGCAATGGCCACAAGACTGGTTGAATTCGGTTTTTATACCCATACCAAAGAAAGGAGATACATTACAATGTTGCAATAACAGAACAATTGCATTGATCAGTCACAGTAGCAAAACCATCTTGAAAGTAGTTGCAAAAAGACTAAAGTTGACACTGGATCATGAAGTGGCAGAGGAACAAGCGGCTTACCGACCAGGCAGAGGAACGAGAAATCAAATCCTTAACCTGAAGATGGTTATAGAAAAGAATAGAGAAAGAAATAGGGACATCTTCCTATGCTTCATTGATTACTCTAAAGCTTTTGATATGGTTTCGCATGACAGGCTATGGACAGACATGAAACAAATCGGTATCCCTGTACATATCATCCAACTGCTGATGGGATTGTACGAAAACCAGAAAGCAAAGGTGCGCACGACCTATGGAGATTCTGAATGGTTCCCAATCGAAAAGGGGGTACGACAAGGATGCGTAATCTCCCCACACCTATTCAACATATATTCAGAGTGCATTATGAGAGAAGCACTAGAAGGATATGAAGGCAGTGTGAAAGTAGGGGGCAGGACTATCTCCAACCTCAGATATGCTGATGATGTAGTTTTGATAGGAAGCACAATGGAGGAGCTACAAGAACTGGTAGATAGAGTAAAAGAAGCCTCAGAAAATGCTGGACTATCACTAAATGCAAAGAAGACAAAAGTGCTGAAAATCATGAGCCAAAACACCAGGAATGAACACAGCATTTTTGTAAATGGACAACCACTGGAAAATGTCAATCAAATGACCTACTTGGGAGCACTCTTCACCAATGACTACAACGGCACCCCAGAGATAAGAAAGCGCATTGCTGTAGCCAAAAATGCAACATCAGCTCTCACAACAGTCTGGAGAGATAGATCGATATCAAAGAAGACGAAAAAGAGACTGCTGAATGCAGTAGTCTTCCCCATCGCAACCTATGGTAGTGAAACGTGGATTCTGAAGAAGAGCGACAGGATAAGACTCAGAAATTTTGAGATGTGGTGTTACAGGAGAGCCTTAAGGATAAGTTGGACAGAGAGAGTAACTAATGAGGAAGTTTTGCGCAGAATAGAATGCGACAAGCGTCTTTCACAGACTTAAGTGAACCGGAGACTGTCATACCTGGGACACGTGCTAAGGAGCGAGACACTGGAGAAAACGCTAATCATGGGCATGGGCTACGGGTCTAGGAAAAAGGGTAGGCCAAGAACAAGGTACATGGACAACATCAAAGAAGAATCTGGACTAACTGTCATCCAGGCATACAGGGCGGCATAAGACCGGGTTAAGTGGAGAGCCATGACGAAAGAAGCCACGGCGACTCAACCATGAGCCTTCCGTCCATGATGATGATGATGATGATTATCCATCTGACTACAGTATTAGACAGTAAACTACAATAATTTACTCTTTAAAACTGTACGTTGATCCAACTGTGTTTTTCACTTTAACTAGGAATAGATGTCCACACCTACAGGTCTGGAACGTGTCCTCGCGAATGTTGAAACTTAGAGTCGAAATTTTAGACTGAAGAAGTTGAAATTCGAGATTTGATATGAATGAAAAGATGCTGAGTTTGACCAGCCGATTTCAAATATCCCTGAATCTTTGCTGTGGAATGAACAGCGGCGATTTTAAGCCTTGGCAAATGTTGAAACTTCGTGTCAAAATTGGCAGACGAAGTTGAAATTTGGGATTTCATATGAAATCAAAAGATGCTCAGTTTGATGAGTTAATTTTGAAAATGTCTGAATCTGGGCCGTCAGACCAAGGACCGATTTTAAGCCTTGACAAGTTTTGAAATGCAAACAATAAACACTTACTGTTGTTGAAGATTTATGATTTCCTGTTAAAAAAGGCATTTGAACTGACTTCGTATGTACCTGTAACCTTTTCCCTCGTGAAATCAGTGCGTAGTGATTACAATTTGATGCAAAAAAAAATTGGAATTTTGAAGTTGCAATTCTGTGCACGTTGTCGTTGTGGTGACCGCTCAGAATAAATGGTGCAATGTGCCAGACGTCGTTTTGTTTACTTTTTTCCGTGCGTGGAACATTTAGTTTCTTCATCACGCAACCTCTCCACAAATGTTAAACCTAAATGCGAGGCTAATTTTCAACCGCTGCGGTATTACCTGAAATGCTAACCCAAAATGTGAGGCTAATTTTCAACCCCCTGCAGGAGAAGCTGAAATGTTTAAACCAAAATGTGCGGCTAATTTTCAATCTCTGCAGGAGAATCTGAAATGTTAAACCAAAAAGTGAGGCTTTTTCAAAACTCTTAAATTTGGTGAATGAATTTTACACCCTTATAGGAGACATTTATTTCCTGACGCAAATTTCGAGTGTAATATGGTTGTCCTCACTCGCTTTTCTCGCTCTGACTAACAAATTGAATAACATTTACAGAGAAACGTTGAGAAAAATTGACAAGGTTGCTGGTAATTTATTTGGCGGGAAATATACTCATGGTTGTCCCCAGGCCCTTTCTTTCGGTCACTTGAAATTGCACTGTCATCTGAAAAGGAAAAAAGTCGCCCAAATTTGGAAGGGAATTTGGCACTTTCTTTCTTTGATCGCCATATTTTCTCCTGTTAATATTTATTCCTCCATCATTTTCCTGATTGCTGAAACCCCTTGATGTCAACATCAGAGGAGGGTGACAGCTCACCACCGAATAAAAAGGCAAGACTTTGCAGTAACCAGAACGGCGAGGCCACTAACCGGTATAGCAGTTATAAGGTATGGCAAATTCGTATTTAAAGGCTCAGCTTTTTAATACCATTTTTATTTCTTTGTTAACGGAAACAACGAATTATCGTTGTTTTGTTTTAAGAGCATCCTATACCATGGCCCATTTAACAGGGAATACAGGCTTTCGCTGTTGATGTCGTTTGTGTTGGCCAAACATCAAATTGTTTCTTATAATTTTGACTTTGGTCTGTGTCGTTAAATTTGTAAGAATTCCCTTACTAGTTCGCAGGCCTGTTATCTTTAATTGGTATTTGAAGGTTTCACCATGTTGTATACAAGAATTTAGGGGTTCAAGTTTTTTTTAACGTGACACTTGCGGTTGACTGACGCCAACAGAAAAATATTTATTTTTTTTATTAAAAGTATTTGCCACCTCTGATTTAAACGNATACCATGGCCTATTTAACAGGGAATACAGGCTTTCGCTGTTGATGTCGTTTGTGTTGGCCAAACATCAAATTGTTTCTTATAATTTTGACTTTGGTCTGTGTCGTTAAATTTGTAAGAATTCCCTTACTAGTTCGCAGGCCTGTTATCTTTAATTGGTATTTGAAGGTTTCACCATGTTGTATACAAGAATTTGGGGGTTCAAGTTTTTTTTAACGTGACACTTGCGGTTGACTGACGCCAACAGAAAAATTGTTTTTTCAAAAGAAAATTCTTCTGATTCTCATGGTATTTGCCACCTCTGATTTAAACGTACAAACGAAAACATTACGGCATCCATCTCGTCTATTTTGAGTGAAGCTTCTATGGAAGTTAATGGAAATTTTACTTACATTAAATGTAAACCCAAAATAGACGGCAAGTAAAAACGAATGAAAGTGATGCCCAATCCAACTTAGCATTATTTCCAAGAATACAAATTCCTGCCTCGGCCTCCAGAAAAGAAAGATTTTGTCCCGAAGAAGCAAGAAGAACTGCCTACTTAGCCCTTATTAGACCCATTTTAGAATACAGCGCCACAGTCTGCGATCCGTACCAGCAGAAACATATATACCGACTACAAGATGTTCAGCGCAGAGCTGCCCGTTTCATCAAGCAGGACTACAGGACGCGACGAACCTGGTGTGTAAGCAACATGTTGCGAGACCTGAAGCTACCATCCATGCAAGGTAGACGGAGAGAAATGCACCTGATCTTTATGTACAAAGTTTTTCAAGGCCTTCTACCAGCAATGCCAGTAGAGAACGTCTTAATATCAGTTTGGAACAAGAGGCAAATCAGAACCAGCACTAGGGCAGATTTCACCACCAGTAACATCATTCAGTACGGCAGAAACAACAGCCAAGGCTTTGCAATAGATCATTCAAAAACAGAAGTCTGTAGAAGCAGTTTTTTCGTCAGAGCTGTATGTGACTGGAACAACTTGGCAGAGGATACAATATCTGCAAAGTCGGTGGAAGAATGTCGCTCCCGCCTCCCGACTCCACAGTTTTAGTGCTCTCCTCCATTTTTCCGTCGACAGCTATGCCAGGTTATTGGCCCTCAAGTCGACGTTAATGGTCCAGATCGAGGTCCAGATTCAACTTGAATAAATATCCAGGTCTTGATTGTATGTCTTCATGAATGCTAGCAAAATTTGCGTCATTGTATCTTATTAATGGTTGATTCCCTGCAAATCAGATAAAAATTAGTCACTGCTATAAAATAAAAAAGCAGTATTATATCCATCCTACAAATTTCCACATCCAGAAATCTGGCATTGATGCAACAGGGTTGTGGTGCACCGCATGTTGACCTATTGGCACTTGGCACTTGCCAAGGTAGACATGAAACTATAGTAAAACAGAATGTATATATTATGTGTCATCCAGTGCCCAATACATAGTAGAGCAAGCATCTAGCCATGGGCTGATGAAATTATCTTTTAAGTTTCTACCACTCTTTTCAGCATAATCAAAACCCATCTTTTTTCTCACCATTAAATGGCACAGGTGAACTCTGTAATATCATAATTTGCTAACACACATTGTCCACCCTTTGCAGGAACTGTAGCCAAGTCCTTTACAATCATCAAACAGCTTTCTTGTATATAATGCCTTGTCTCCATTTCCATACATAACATTATAGTATCTCCTCGTTTGGTGCCATAAGGCATATCTTATCTTTTCACTGCATTCATTCTGTATGAATTCTTTCCTGCTTTTTTCCAAAGCATGTATATTCTTGTAAATGACATCAAAGGTTGTATAAGATTTTAAAGCTCGGAGATGATCATTCAATGTTGTAATATTTGCATTGAAGGTTAACACCAGTGGATTTTGAGAAAAGCTCTTAACCTTACTAAGAGAAACCTTTGTGGAAACTGCCCAGTGTAAGGGGATAGCTCTTTCACTCTCGGGTTTTCATGAATTTTCTTTGTTGATTTTGTTAAAATTGAGTTATGATGTGCAATGATTTCATTTAAGAAAGGAGATCCAGTAGTGGTATTACAAGTTGTATTCTCCACCCCCCACTTCATTTCTCTGTACTTTTTATCAGCAAATTCTAATTTGGCTATCTCTAAGAAAGTCTACAGGAGCACCAAAATCAGCATTCCACATCATCATCATCATCATCCTCATCATATTCAGTTTAACGTCTGTTTTACATGCTAGTATGTGTTGGACGCTTTCTTGAAATTGACCAAGTTATCCTATCCTTCACCAGGTCTCTTCATCTTTCTTGGTGTGGGTAAACATTCTGTAGAATACCTTGTGCTTGAATTAATCAAGTGCAAAACCCATGTTTTGTTATGCAAATAATCTTTCATATCCATGCAGATACCACAATTAAACACATTAGCAATTGACAAACCAACAACTAGTTACAATGAAGCCTTATATTTTTGACGTACTTTACACTGTTCACAAATGTTATAATTTTTTTTAAAACACTTGATCTTTTAATCCTGGATTGGTAATAATTTTCAACAGCTTTTCATTAGAAGTCTGTGCAAATTGAATATGCAGGTTCTTTACTTTACTTTTCCATTTTGCAGGAATGTAGTTTTAAAAGGTACCAGTAGTAGTCAACAGATGAGTAACCTTTAATGATTGTTGGGTAAATTGGAATGCAGCAATGCCCTGAAGCAGTTAATGCTAAAGCAATTTTTTCACCTAGCTTGGTCACTATATGTTTTGTAACATCCATTGTTGTTTCAGCTAACTTCATGTTCTTTCAGCTTAGCAAGAGGGGCATATCATTATCAGTAACATTCATATTAATTATGACCTTCTTCTCACCAATTAAAGCAGGAACTATAACTTTTTTGGAAGCCACAACCTCCTTTCCATGTCCAAACTGGAATACATCCTCAGTTTGTAAATATTTGAGCCTACTTATTGGATGCCGATAGCATTTAAAATATTCTTTCAGCTAAACAGCTGTGCTTTTCTTGGGCACAAAGCTAAACTGCTCTTGGCTGATTTCGATCTCTTCCCAGACTCTCTGATCTATCACCTTCTCCCAAACCTTCATGGTGTGACTTAGCAGCTTTATTCCTCTGTAGTTTGAGCAGCTTTGCACATCTCCTTTGTTCTTGAAAATTGGGATTAATGTGCTTTTGTTCCATTCTTCCAGAATCTGCTCTGTTTCAAGGATATCATTAAACAGGTCTGTTGAGAATTCAATTCCACAATTCCCAAAGTGTTACCAGGCTTCTACTGGTATTTCATCTGGACCAACTTCTTTACCGTTCTTCATTTTGCTAAGTGCCCTTTTAGTTTCCTCTCGTGTGATTGGTCTGATCTCGCTGGCCATTTGTAGAATATCTACCATTATCAAGAATTATTTTTAGAATAATCAAGCCAGAAAATTCAACTTTAACACCAGGAGTTGCTTCAACCTGACTTGTTGCACCACAAAATTTGCAAAATCCTATTCTTAATCAAGTTGTACTTTAAGTAACCTATAGTCTAGCAAACCTTTTTTATCACCAGAAATATAAGCAAGAAGACCATATGGTAATTTCATATCATATTTTTTTATTTCATTGTAATAAAACTCAAAAGTCAACAATAAATTCCCGGATTGATGTGCCAAGCCAAACACTGTAAACTGTAAAACTGTTTAAAGGCCATAAAAGCAAGGGTTTTTTGTCATTTGTAAGTACTTCATTGAGTTTCATGATTATTATATCAACACCATTGTCCACTTCAAGTGCTTCAATGTTAATACCTGTAAGTGCATCCCTTGCATTACTAGTTAAACAGAGGCAGTTGGGTCTCTTTTCTTCTGTTCAACCACTGTGAATACATACCAAAGTACAACATGAACATATGTTTAATAACACATGTCATATTTTAGCATTGGAGGGATTTTAATATCATAGGCTATTTTTTAGTTTATCAACATTTTAGTACCATGTGTTGTATGTGGTATACATGTGTTATATGTGTTGTAATACACTTCCAATTATTTTTCACTACAGGTTTCAAATTTCAAAGTATATAATTAGCATTACACTGTCCACAAGCATCAAAACATTTTCCAGAGTCATAATTATTTGCTGCTGGTAGTTCTATTTTCCTTTTTGACTCAAGCTTCATGTTGTTTTTTCTCTTCATTTTCTCTATTTCTTGTGGAAAATGAGGTACTTCCAAACAAAAATTTTCTAAGTTCCCCCAGTTAATCATTTTGAAATAGGTTTGTGTAGTATAGGTCTAGGAAACCTAATTAACTTCCTATGTTTCATGAACTGTACTCCTTTCTTTTCTTCTATCATTTGTTCATCAATTAATTTAAACATCTTTTTAAAGCTGGATGATGCCTTCATAGCACAATTTGCACAGTGGCAAAGTAAGTACATAAACTGCTAGCAGAGGAGATTCATGTTTGAGTGTTGATCATCCTCCTGTTAACTACACATAAACTGACTATACTAAATGGACAGATGAATAATATTTTCGACAGTCACTAATTACATACAACACTATACTGCACAAAACATAGTTAAAACATAAAACTTGTGTCTATGAGGAATATGAAGAGAGTACACACACTGCAGACATGTAATGTGGTGTAATATACCTATGATAAACACTTTCTTCCAAAATTATAACATATTACAGTAAACTTTGACAACCCCTAATTTAAAAGACCAGCTCAAGCCATATAACCCAGCACCTGGAAATGGGGATGTTTTACATTCTTATATTATGTCTACTGAATTATTTTAAGACGTAACCACTAGAAATGATGGTTAGACTAAAAATTTGTGATTTCTTATAACAGTAACAGTTATACTGAAGCAGAATAGTCTTGCATTTATACTAATAAACACTACCATATTTTAGTTTTCTGTAAAGAGAGTTTTTAATATATTAACTCATGTATGCCTTGAAAAAAGGAGAAAGACTTAAGTTTCTGTTTAGGTTGCAGTACTTTATTCTTCAATGTTTCATATCATTCACCTCTGGCTACAAAATATGTATTTAATTGATAGGTTTTCAAGTAGAAATTCATTGCTGCCCTACTTGGCTAGTATTAGCCACACTCTGAAAATTTTAAAATCAGTCACCATTCGTTAATAAAATGGATCAGTGTGTTTATCTGTATTTATTAGGTGTTTAAGTTTCTCAAGGCCATTTTCCATAAATGTATCCATTTTTTTGTCTCCCCCTTTTTTGCCCCCTCCCCAGTATTCAAAAATTTTTGTCAGGTTTTGATATTTTATCCATGGTGAAATTGTTTCTAGTTTTTTGGCTTTATGATTTTGTAGTCCCATTTACTTGCACCCGACAATATTTCATAAGGTAGGGTAGTATGTAAGTTCTTGTCGGCACCTGTTGCCAAGAAATATTCTCCACAGTGGTAGTTTGATGCAGTATTCAGTTTTACTGTTTTTGTCTTGTATCAGTTATGTACAGTCACAGCTTTTGCTATTGCTACAACACAGGCACAAGTGGTATAAAATCATCAATATTGGTTTTTGCTGTTGGATGTAAAGTTGTTTTATTATTTAAATATAAATCAGGGGGTTTGTTTTGCTCCGGAAATGAAAAAAACACAGAATCAGCATGAACCAATTTGACCTTTTGAAGATTGTGTTCCAATATCAGGCACCAGTGTTTTGATAATCTTTTATCAATGAGCAGCTCATACAGTATTAAATAGCAGTCCATTTAAACTTTTACTCGAGGGAAATCAACATCACTATGGTAGGACCCAGATCTTCATTCTTTGGATGCTACTATTTCTTGATCAACACATTGGATTTGAATGCAGAACCATTGCTAAAGCTTGTTGGAAATAAGAGGTTTGAAACAGAATTATGGTGATATATTTTGGGGCAGATGTGTTTTTAAACCTGGCAATATATCAAATTTGAAATGCTTTATTAGTTTGAAATGATTTGTCATTTTTCTCCCAAACATCTTCAGTGGTCTCTCTTTTTCTTGTGAGGGAATTGGGATTGTTGCTTGCAGGTTTATTTTGACCTTAAAGAAACATGTTGGTTTTTTCCATTATTTATTTCCACTATTTTGACCTTAAAGAAACATGTTGGTTTTTTTCCATTATGACTTGGAAAGTATAGACTAACCTATGTTAAGTTACATGAAATAATTTAGTGATAAGATAGATCAGATGTATAAACATGAAGCAAAAGTGACCTTAAATAATGCATCCATAGGTTTTATATGGCAGAGAAAACTATGTAGAAACTTAACTTGTTTGTCAAATAGAGCTTCAGTTTCAGAACTCACAGAATGTACCCTTTAACCATCATCTAAGCTCAACAAAGAAGCAATGTAAAACAATATGTTAGACAATGTTTAATCATGTTCCAATTCTTCAGCCACACTAAGGACACAAATTTTTCAACAATGTATTATTTTATTATTATTTTGCATGAAGTAGAGAAACATTTTCCCATTATAACAGCTATATTATTGTATAAAAGGGGAAGAATTTGAGATTAGAACAAACAATATCACAAAGGAAGTCCTAAAGAAATTTGTATTGTAATCTTAAGGAGAGCTTATTAAAAATTTACAGTGTAAATTGTCTAATTTCTAGGAATTGTACCAACTGAATATAAGCTTTTACAGGAAGAAAACCTTTTGTGAAGATTTAATGATACACAATTTGAATCAAGGTTTACCACATATTTCTGACACTTAGTGCCTTTTACCCCCTGTGATACAATTATACTTCTTTGTTTTTTTTAACCAGTGTTGTATTATTTAAGGATAAAAATTTTCCAGTGAGACTATTTTATATGTATATATGTATGTATGTTCTTGTTAAAAACTTTACTGTTTTGATTATACTTTTGGTTAGTACAACAGCAGCAATGGTGTTTTTGATTCCTGTTTTGAAACCAAGTATACATGTGACATGAGAAATATTGTGATTGATTATTATTTTGGCCATTTTTGTTCCATGTCACTCAGAAAATGATGATGATGATAAAAAAAAAGATAATAATTATTATTATTTTATTTTTTTTTGTCATCGATCACAGCTTGCGAGGAGGACACACGTGCTCTGGCAAGCAAAATGGAAAGAGTTGAAATTTTAATTGTTTGTTGTCAGTGGGTGATAGATTTATGGTTATTTGTTGAAGAAAAGCATAAAGAACAACAACTACGATGAATAAAATTACAATTCTGGGTTTATTTGCAGTATTTACGATTTGCAGTTTTTGTCACAAAGATTTTGAAGTTATAAACCGACACACTTGGCGATGCAAAAAGAAGATCAAATTGCACCACAGAAACGAAGGAAACCATGGAAATGAAGATGTCTGGAATGCTGAAGTTAATTTAAATCTTAATGATATCACAATTGGTGTTTCTCCCAAGTGTATTTGTGGGAGAATTTGTAAAGGACTTCATGGTCTTAAAGCTCATCAGAGATCATGTAGATCAATTAAATCTCTAAACGACGATAACACTGTAGATAATGAGATCAATGTCATCAATGAACAACATGAACTGAATAACCAATTCATTGCAGAAAACAATAACGATAATGACGATGTTCGAATGATGAATGACAAATTTCCATCACTGAAAGAAGGCATTAAATTACCAAAATCTCCAGAGGATTGGCGACTGGCTAATGCTTTTTTTCACTCGGAATTGTCCAAAGTGGATATAAAAGATAATTTGAGTGAAGCAATGAGATTAATGAACTCAATTGTATATGATTATTTCTGCGACAACTATGGTTATCAAAAAGACATCACCGAGGAAGAGATAGCATTGAAGGAGAAATACAAACATTTCTCTAAAAATGAACTGAAAAAAGAACTCAAAAACTTAAAATCTAATAGCGCAAATATCAATACCATAAAATATGTTGCAAAGCAAATTAGAAAGAAAATAAACAAGAGGGCAATAGACATTACCATTGCTACTGACAACGACGAGGAAATCAACAAAAACTTTTGGGGCTATGCCAAAAAAGTATTTGTTCTCGGAACATCCGTTTTACCATTATTCAACGCCACACAGTGCACCGCGTATTTTACGAATGCCTTAAAATGTTTAAATCGTAAAAAAGTTTTCGTAATTCCTCAATGGATACCCAAATTGGACGATCCGACTGTTCCATTCGACCTATCTCCCCCATCCTATA